>PVKB01008022.1:0-22813 GCA_004027205.1 Ctenodactylus gundi | reverse complement strand
GAGCTGATGTTTTCTTCAACTGCACGAATCAGCTGCGTATTAAACCACTGCTTATCCTCCGGAGTTATAAATCTGAAAGAAAAATGGAATCGTAAGGATGCATCTTGGCTTCCTCCAATCTGTTCTTGGATCCTACCCTAGACCTTCCTCAGCTCAGGACAAGGAACCAAGATATTTTGCACTTGGGCCAGGACATAACTCCACCCGAGTTGGTCACTACTCAAAGACGAATCACTTACGTGAGGCTACCAGGATCACAAATGTGTTAAGTAGCAGGTGGGTGTCCTCATTCTGGGTTTGTGGACACAGTACAAAAGGGTCCTCTTTAGACTTACAAACTTACCGAAGAAGAAAGAAGGAAACTAACATTTAACCAGTACCTTTTATGACAGCCATTGTGGTACAGGATTTACAATTTTCTTAGCCTATTGATGAGAAAACTGAAGCTCAGAAAGGTGACTGAATGTAATTAAGTGAAACATTTCACCATGCAAAACTACACGGAGCTCACAATTTTTACAAACTATATACAAATAAACTTTGCTGGTCAATTTTACCAGCTCTCTGATGATGTGATATATTTTCCCCATTTTATTAACATGTATATATGCAATACATGATGTTTACATTGATTTTGAGTATTTTGTGCACATAACAGATTGTGACAAAATTACAAATCCTTCCCCACTCCCTTTTTGAGTCTCTCACTCCCTCCCCACCACCATTAGTTCCCATTATTCCCCTCAATCAGTTCTATGAAATGATTGTGATCTGGGTTTTCTCACATTAGAGAAACCATTCAACCTTCTGCCTCTGACTCACTTCACTGAGCACGATGGTCTCAAGTTGCCTCCAGTTACCTACAAAAGACTCAAAACTATCTGTCTTTATAGATGTGTAGTTTCCATCATGTAAAAATACCACAATTTATGTATCCATTGGTCTCCCGATGGGTATTTTGGTGTCTTCCACATTTTGGCTACTGTTAGTTGTGCTGCTATGAACATGGCTATGCATGTATCTCTGTTATATGTTATTTTTAACTCTTTTGGAAAGATTCCCAGAAGAGGTATCACTAGATTGAAGGGGATATTTATTTCCAGTCTTTTGAGAAAATGTCATACTGCTACCCATAGTGGTTGTATCAGTTTACATTCCCACCAGCAGTGCAGGAGGGTTCCTTCTTCCCCACAGCCTCGCCAGCACTGATTGCTGTTTAAGTTCTTAATATATGTCTTTCTCTGTTGCATTGGATGGTATCTTGGTGATGTTTTGATTTGCATTTCTCTTATGGCTAAGGACGTTGAACCTCTTTTCATGTATTTATTGGCCATTTGAACTTCTTCATCAGAGAACTGCCTGTTCACTTCCTTTGCCCATTTTTCAATCAGACCTTTGATTTTGAGGGGCTTATTCTTCTTCAACTGCCTGTATATTCTAGTTATGAATCTCCTATCTGAGGTATAGGTGGTGAATATTTGATGTGGTGGTTTATAAAGATCTATTGTTGTATTAAGTAAACTGGCAGAAATGTATTATTCCCCCCGTCCCCTTTTTTTGGTAGTACTAATGCCCTTGACACTGACAGGCAAGCACTGTACCACTGAGATATACCCCTAGTCTCTCACCGGGTTGCCTATGCTGATACTGAACTTGGATCCTCTTGGCTTGGCATCCCAAGTAGCTAAGATTACAAGTGTATGCTAACACGCTCAGCTGGCAGAGCACTTCTTAAGGTAACCAAATGGTGAGAAATGCTACCAATAGCTTATAAGCCCCAGAAAACTAATGATATTCCTTTGGTACTTTTTTAAAAAGTAGGTAATTCAAAAATTAATCTAGTAGTGTAAACTTGTTAGGTCACACATTTACCTTCAAATGGTTTAACATATATACCTGTCTGCAATTACTCTGTTGCACTCATGTTTGAAAAGTGACAGGAGAATAGGGACCGAGTCACACTCTTCAGCTTTTATGGTTAACATTCCCTGCCAAATTCTGGAAAGATCTCGAAGATTAAAGATGTAATGAAATTTAGAAGGAGTTGGCAGCATCTTCATCTAGAGGGGAAAAGAGTTCAATGTTATCAATTAGCTTTCAGGGAAAAAAACCAAATATTTAATTGCTTTGAGAATGATCCTATCTCACAACTCCTCTTTTACATTAAATTGGCTGAGGGCTGGGTGTAGCTTGGTGGTAAAGTCCTTGCTTAGTATGTACAGGCCATGGTTAGGATCCCCCGGCCTGCTGAGCAAATAAATCAAGATAAAGTTCATATTTTCATTAATGTGCCAAAAGAAAACAACACATCATAAGTAAGAAATACAGAATTTAAAAGATCGTATGTTCTTGAACAGTATTGGTTCAAGAATAATGTACTAGATTAAGATTCCAATGCTCTGTTCCACCACCACTTGTTGGCTTTGAATTTCCCCGCATTCTTAAGAACTATGTAAATTGTGGGAAAAATGATTTCTAATCATTGTTAAGCTTACCAGTATATTTATGAACATACGTTATAACAAAAAAACTGAACGCGAGCTTATTGTTGTGACTGTTGATGACGCTTTTTTCAACTGGGATGGATTAAGAAACACCTATTAGATAAGTAAGGTACAGTTTTGGGTGTGTCTACAGATGACTGACATTCAGGCCAGCAAGCTGAGGGAAGAAGAGTCTCTTCGGACATAGCAGCACTACAATAGATTTCTATCCTATGCAGAATAAAAAGAAAATGAAGAAGCAGCATTCCTTTTACGGAAGAGCTTCAGGTTTCCATCATCTATGGACGCTGACCTCTAGTACAGACTCCTACTGGCAACTCCACAGTGAAGTTCTAGCCCTGTAACCTTGGACTGTACTGCGTCCTTGATCCCCTTGGTCTGAGGCTTCTATTTTCTTGACTGAGCAGCCACTACTGGGTCCTCAGCTCTCCCATGTGCAGACAAACATTTTGGATTTCCACAGCCCTGATCTCACAGATTGCAACCAACCAAATGAATCCCTTTACATAATTTTACACAGACATTTTCTAGAGAACAGTAATATAGTTGTCTTGTAAACAAGAATAATGTAGGTGCACATTTAAAGTCAACAATAGCTATCTTCTGCACATTGCTTTCATTGAGGTCCTTACCATGCTTAGATTTCCATAAATACATTTCCACTTCATAATCTGAATTTTACTGTGAGATTACAAATCAACCAACATCCTGCATGTATTTATATATATTTAGTGAATGGACAGGCATGATTGACATGCAGCTGTAAGCAATAGGTGGCTTCCTTTTTTGTGAGCACAAAAACAGGATTCAGCTACTCTATTTTACAATCTCCAAACTTTTAAAATATAAGAAAAATATACTACAACAATAACATATCTTACCCAGAGAGATACCTGTAAAGGGATTCTTAAAGTGCTCTAGGTGTGAAAGGCTTTTGTGGTTATGTTTGAAGGCTGTAAGTATCATTAATATTGTTTCTGAAAGTAAAAGTGATGACCATTCTGGTGATTCAAAGCAAACTCTCCATCCAACTATTTTAAAGAAGCAAATGCTTTTCAGTTCTGTTCATAAAATAAGTGTCTTTGAAATTTAAAAATTACCCTGATGACTTGAGTAATTTTTATAGGCTGACAGTGTGAGCTGAAATAGCACATAGCACAGGAGATACAATGAAGGTTGTTTACCAATCCCCTGTCAATTTCCCTCCTTGCTCAGACCATGGCAAGACAAAATGTTCACTGTACCCACTAAAACATAAGACGTACATTTGTATTACAAATACGTGAAATTACTTGAAGGACTAAGGCTATGTGTATACTGAATTTTTTTTCTTTATGGTAAAAGACCACAATTATGATGGCAGCAAGGGAAGCAATCGTTACACAGAATCTACTGACTTCTCTGTTTCCTTTTTCTTTTCTATTAACTTTCTTCTTTCCCTTGTAATATTTCCCTTTAACTTCTGTCTTCTTTCTCTAACCCGTTTCTGCTTTTAAGTTACATAAAGTAATAAAAAGATATGATACATAAGGCAATAAGGGTTAAGAGAGCCCTTTGTGAAAAGAGGAGTTTTGAAGACACAAAGAAAGCAGCTTATTAGAGATTGGGAAGGGGAGAAAGATTCATTCATTTTTCGCCGTGCACCGTCCATGGCTTTGAGGAAGATGCCACAGAGAAGAGGTGGCTATGGGTGCCACCAGTGATGTTCCCATTCCCGTGGAAACCTTTTGACAGGGAATAAAATCATTCGTAAACAAAAACGCAGACAAACACTAAGGATAAAAGTAATGAAAACAGATAAAGTAGGATCAGGAGAAGGCTGAGGACTCCAGGACACTGAGCAGTTGTTTTAGAGAATGATCCAAGAAAGTTGCTCTGAAGGCATAAAGGACTAAACTCAGCCAGACAAAACATCAGGGCTCGGCTGTAGGAGAAAGCTGGTGGCTGAGGAGCAGGAGAGGGGCAGCAGGGCTGGAGTAGAATGATGCGGAGCTGGGAAGCGAGCACTCCAGCTCAGGTGGGTTAACTGGAAGTGTAACCAGGAATTCAGTGTGGTTTTAAGAAAGATTTAACAAGCCAAGAGTGGCAGCACACCACTATAATCCTATCTACTCATGAGGATCAGGCAGGAAGATTGTAAGTTCAAGGTTAGCCTAGGCAACTAAGTGATTTAGTGAGACGCTGTCTCAAAAATAAAGGGCCTAGGATATAGCTCAGTGGTAGAGTACCCCTGGGTTCAATCCTCAGTACTGAAACAAACAAACATACAACAAACTCTGATGTACTTTTGTTAAATATCACTCCAGGACTATGTAGAAAGAACAGAGTCTGGGAGGGCACCAAGCAAGGAGACTGAGAACAGTCAGGAAAGCCCTGCAGGCCAGAGGACAGGCTCTGGAAGATCATGTCAGGATGGTGGCCATGGGATGGTTCTTCCCCGTGCTCAGCTTCTATCTTGGAGATGAAGTCACCAAGACTTGCTAATAGCTAGGATGTAGGCATGGAGATTGACAAATCAAGGACAGACAGCCCAGAGTTTTAGCCCACGTAGCAGGATTACTGTTGTTGTTAACTAAGATGTAAAAATATCATATTAAAGGACACTTAAAAGTTAAATGTTAACTTCGACTTTTAAATCAGTCAAGAGTCAAGAAGAGAGGCCTGAGATGGCAGTACTGACTTGGAAATCACCAACGCAAGATGGTGTGCAGGCCACCTAGAAAACAAATGCAGGTAGAGAAGAGACATTAGTCTCTAGATGTCTTAGTTACTTTTCTGTTGCTGTGACTCAATACCTGACACCCACAAACTTAGGGAAGATGAGGTTTATTTTAGCTCACAGTCTCGAAGGTCACAGTCCATTCAGGGGCGGCCGGCAACAATCGAAGTACATGGCAGAGAGAGGTGAAGGCAGCTTCCCCGACAAACAGGAAGACAACCTGAGACCAGTTGTGACTAGTCCCCGTCCTCCAAGAAGGCAGGTGCAGCTTATGTATCCTTTCAGGTCTCAGCCCAGTAACCAGTCCCTCCTGCATCCAGGTGTGGCCACTACACACCGTTAATCCTAACTTAACTACAATCCACCCCTCCAGACCAGACACCAACCCACCAACATCAAATGGTTCCATTAAAATACATGAAACTTTTGGGGGACACTCCAGATCCTAACCGCAACATTCCACCCCTGGCCCCCAAAAGACTCATGTCCCTCTCCCCATGCAAAATGCAGTTAGTCCTTCTCTAAGAGTCACCAAAGTCTTAACAGTTTCAGCACTGCTAAAGAAACTCCAAGTCCATAGTCTCCTCTGAGATGTAAGACAAACTTTTAGCTGTGAGCTCCTGTTCAAACCAAAGAGTTAAGCACTTCCAACATAAAGTGGCACAGGGTAAACATTTCCAATCCAAAAGGGATGAATAAGGTAATAAAAGGCAATAGGACCAGAACAGTTCCTAAATCCAGCAGGGCAAGTGTTAAATCCTGTAGCTCCATGTCCAGCAACTGGGGTAAATGCTGGCGAGGCATGAACTCCAAGGGGCTTGGGTGGCCCCACCCTGTGGCATTGCTGCTGACTGCAACCTCCATCTTCTCTCCTTTGGGCTGGATCCACTCACGGCCTGCTGCGGTTCCCAGCCCACAATCCATGCTCCTGGCTTCTCCAGATTTTCGGGCTCTCCACTGGACCTTAGGCTTCTCCTTCACAATTTCACACACTGCCCTCCCAGGGGCACACTGCCTGGCCTCAAGGCCTTCCTCTGAAACCTGGGTGGAAGCCTCCATGAACCCACAACTCTTACGCTCTGCCAGCTTGTAAAGCCGGGACCATGGGGACATCTCCAAGATCCGCCCCTGGCTTGAGCAGTAATCTGGCTCCTTTGTGCCACGGTTGTAGCAGCTTCTGACTGTCTGGATTGCTGAACTCTGGGAAGCTGAACTCCAGCAAACACTTCCCTCTTTGGCCCTACAGGGAGTCCTGGGGAGGTCTTCACAGGACAAGATCTTTTGCCATTGTACCCTTTAGTTGGTAAAGGATGAGATCTTGCTGATTCCTGAGTCACTGTGAAGGCCTCTTTTTTACAGTCCTGATTCCAACTTCTTGGCTTTTGTTTAATGTTAGTCTCTTGAACAACCACATGCTTTTCCACTCCAGACTGCAATATTTTTACATTTGTTTTCTCTGCCATTGTCTCCTGTCTTTCACTATAAAGCTGGCTAAAAGCCGCAAACAGTAGCCATGTAACAGTTTTAACTTCAGTCTGTCTTGAGATTTCCTCCACCAGAGTAAGCAGTCCACCAGCCTTAATCTCAGTTTCAGGCAAAGTCTCTGGACAAGGGCAAAATGATGACAAACTTCTTGCCAGAGCGTAGCACACATGGTTTTTAGGCCACTTGCCGATACAGTCCTCCTTCCCATTTGAAACTTCTTGAGCCTGGCCTTTCCAACCCCACTTCTATCAGCATTCTGGTCTTCTGAGCTCCGACCAGAATCTCCCCTCAAGCTCAGCTCAGAGCACTCAAAGGCTTCTCCAGCTTGCATCTCCAAACTTTTCCAAATTCCTTCTGCAAACCGGTTCCAAAGACTTCTGAGCCACATCTTCAGGTAAAGTACAGCAATGACCCCACTCCTCTGGTACCAATCTTCTGTCTTAGTTACTTTTTCATTGCTATGACTCAATACCCGACACCCACAAACTTAGGAAAGCAAAGGTTTATTTTAGCTCACAGTCTCGAAGGTCACAGTCCATTCAGGGGTGGCCGGCAACAATCGAAGCACATGGCAGAGAGAGAGGTGGAGGCAGCTTCCCCGACAAACAGGAAGACAAGCTGAGACCTGTTGAGACTAGTCCCAGTCCTACAGGAAGGCAGGTGCAGCTTATGTATCCTTTCAGGTCTCCGCCCAGTAACCAGTCCCTCCTGCATCCAGGTGTGGCCACTACACAGCATTAATCCTAACTTAACTGCAATCTACCCCTCCAGACTAGACCCCAATCCACCAACATCACATGGTTCCATTAAAATACATGAGACTTTTGGGGGACACTCCAGATCCTAACCACAACACTAGACCAGGAGTATTCTCGTATTTAGAGAAAGGAAGAAGAGTTTTTAAAAGGTAGCCAGCAAGTTAATAAGAAAACCAACACTATGAGGACCCTCTGAAGCCAAGGGAGGAAAAAGTGTTCAGAGATCCTATTTATGTTCAAAGCTACTAAAAAGTCAAGTAAGAGAAAGAAGAAAGTTGGATTTGTTAAGACTGGAGTTTTTAGGTACTCTGGCAAGAGCAGTGAGACTGAAGTTTTAGGCAAAAGAGATAGAACGGTGAGGAAGGGGACCAGGAAACCTTCAGGGAGCAAAGGAAACAGGCAGGTTAGCACTGGGAAGGCCATAGGTATTCAGAAAATCATGTACATAAGCACATTAAAATATATAGCATGCTCTTGGCCCCTGAAAACAAGCGCTCACAGCAGAAATGGCATTCAGACCATGCCACTCAATTTAATTTTCTTTAAGAGACAGAACAGTATGTGCCAAGGCCCTGTGTGAACAGATGGCAATACTTGGAAGGAAGCTATGTAAAGAAGCACCCAACTCCAAGTGGATCATTCAGTATCCAGGAATCCAAAAGACTGGCATAATTCAGGGTTTCCAGGAGATGGGCATCTGCCTACAAATGTTTACTTGACTTAGTTCATGTATAACAAGCTAAGAACTATGTCTTTTGCTACTTTTTTACAAACATATAAACTTTGTTTTTATCTAAGACTTACACTTACTTAATGGCTTTAAGTCATGTGGTAATAGCTAGAGGTTTGCTAAGTTTTACTTAAGACACTGACTAGTGCATTAAAACATAACCTATGTTTTTGAACACTTATACCCATTTAAGGATTCACACCCCACCTCCAAGAGTCACCCAATTAAGACTTCAAGTCCAATCAGCTGAGAATGTCTGCAAATCCATTGTTTTAACTCAGTCAATAAATGTCTGCATGTCTGATGTGGTCTGATGGAGGGAGACATATGTCCAAAAATAGAGTTATGAATCAGACTAACAAGTGGAAAAGTAGGGTTCACATGTTAACAGAACTCTACCAACTTTGGGTGTCATGTCTAGTTTACACATATCTAGTGTATAACATCCTATACATATGGAAACATTTTTGAGTCAGAATATTTCCTCTCTGGAAGGAAATGGTATCATAAATTTGAGCACCTAATAGGGCTTTTCAAAAAAATACTACCATATATAACTTACAATAACTTAAAGCACCATGAGGTAAGAATGATGCTGAAGGAGAGTTGAGTTTTAGACAAAATTATGAGCAACAAGCCATTCTGTACCTTGGTCCACTGCCACAGCACCCTGCTCACTGGAACCAACTGTGCGATCACTTCACTTATTTCAGGTTTGAACTTCCTACAAGAATCAAAGTATCCACAACCAATAAGTCCTGGAAAAGAGACAAGATTGAAGGCACAAGCTCGCTGAAATATGACAAGATGCATGTTTATCTTGGTGAATACAGTACAGGACTGGTTGAGCTGAGGATGTCATGAATTTCAAAGGATCAGCTCAAACTAGGAGTCATCCAAGCGTAGTGATAAGCAGAGTGCATATCCTCACTCCATTATTCCTCCCATATATCATGAAAAGTAACATATCATAGACATTATTACAACTGTTAGTTCTCCCATTCTAAAATGAAATCTAATAATTTCAGCAACTTGCTTGTGGTCACTTCACATGCAGGTGAATCTCAAATCTGAACCCAGGGACCCAGGCAATCAGCATTCATCTGCAGCAGATAAGAGCTGGAGGGGCTGAGAGACAACTTCCTCACCTTACAGAGGACACAGGCTCAGGGAGGCAAACTGTTCTGGACCACGTGGACTGGTTGTTGAAGGAACTAAAGTAGAACCCACATCTCGTGTCCTGCAGTCTGTCAACCTACAGCCTGTGCTGGCCCGCGCAGCCACTCCTAATGGACACCTGGTGCAGGAACAAACTGATAGTAACACCCTCAAGACAGGGCTGGCCTGGAGGGTTACAGACTATTTTTAAAGTTTCAAAATGCCTTTGATTGAGCCTACAAAAAGAGATTTGTTATTCTTCACTCCCATGAGACTATATATTGAGCCGTATGCCCAGTTCTGAGGGGTATGCTCAGAGGAATATAAATATGGTCTGTGCTCAGAAATGAAAAACAGGTTAACGAAGGGTGGAGCACTCTAAAGAAACAAGTGCTTTTCACATAAGCTGAAGGAGAGTTGGGGAATCATGAACTTGTCCTCTAACATCATGGTGGGTTGTGTGAGATGCCTGAGTAGCATTTCGCTTCCTGAAATATTGTATTCTAAGTTTCCACTTTCCTGTGGGACAAATGTAAGATGCATGGGATCTGGAATCGGAAAATGAGGATGAGCACCACAGCTCTGCCCGGCGCTAGCTAAATTGCCTTAACTGGCCTCTGCTTCATTTTCTGGCTTGACTTCCTACTTACTTAAATATGCCAATCACTCCAATGAGTGCATCAAACCACTCACATACAGGCCATGAGACTAAGAAAAACTACAGCTCAGCAGAGCACTTGGAAGCCCTTTGCTTAGCACCCTGCCTGCCTCCAGAGGTAGCCGTGACTCCCACTCGATGAGCAGTACAGTTCCCTTTAGAGCTTCACCACTTACGGTTTTGAATTTCAACTTTCTTATTAACATCTGACCTTTAATGGAATCATATATTAATCTGCATTTTCCTTTTCATCATCAACACTGTATTTCTGAGCTTCATTCACATGGAAGCACATAACTGCATCCATTCATTTTCACTGCTATTTCTCCATTGCTACAATCTACTTACCCAATTTGGCTGCCAACAAGCACTTGGGTTATTTTAAGACCTTTTATCAAGCACCCTGTTCCATGAACGTTCGTGTGTCAGTATTCTGGCAAACATACATAAAACGAGCTACAGAAGGACTGAGGACCTAAATGTGGAAGGCAAAACTACATGATGTTTAGAAGAAAAAACAGAAGAGTATCTGTGTGATGTCTGGGTAGGAAAGAACTTCTTACCGAACAAAATGCACAAACCAGAGGAACAAAGTGATAAACTGGTTTGCATCTAGAAGAGAAACTGCTGGGAAGTGCACACGTTTTGCCTTATCAGTAACAATGCCAGCTGATTATCCAAGTGCAATTTTGCACTCCCACAAGTAGGGGATAGGAGTTTCTGTTTCTTCAACATTCTCAATAATACTTTTCTCAGCATTTATCATTTTTGTAAATCTACACTGCACAGAATGGCATTTCCTTGGAATTTTGTATTTAATCTGTATTTTCCGAAATACTAATGAGGTTTATGATCTTTCTTCATGTTTACTGGCCTAAATGGTCCTTTCTAAAGTGTCTTGGGTCTTGCCCATTTTGACATGGAGTTGTTCAATTTTCTCTAATTATTTGTAAGATTTCTTTAAATAGTCAGAATACAAGTTTCTGTTACTATATGCGCTAAAACTGATGAGCTCTACTTTGAGGCTTGTCTTTTCAAACTTTTAATTTTTAAATAAATACAAATTCTATAGTTTAGTAAAATTTAAACTATTTTTCCTTTTGTTTGGTGTTTTCTGAATCTCACTTAAGTCCTTTCCTCTTTAGAGGACATTTAAATATTTCCCTATATTTTCTTTCAAACATTTTATAGCTTCACCTTCTGTGTAAGTTCCAAACTCACCTGTATTTGAGTTTGTGCTTGGTAAGAGGTGGGAGTTCCAATTTCAACTATTCCTTCATAAGAATTTTTAACTAGATGAGCATTATGCACTGAAAAATGTATCCTTTCCCCCTGCTGATCCACAATACTTACTATATTATGTAAATAAATGTGCAAGTATGTACAGGTCCAGGTCCATTCTTCTATACATACAGCACTTTGTTTTCTTTTCTTTTCTTTTCTTTTTTCTTTTTCTTTTTCTTTTTTTTTCTTTTTTCTTTTTTTTCTTTTTTTTTTTTTTTGGTACTAGAGATTGAACCTGGCAGGGCTTCTTTACACATTCTAGGCAAGAGCTCCACCTCTGAGCACATCCCTGGTCCCTGTACATAGCTTTTGACAACATAATTTATACGTGCCTAAATTTGGTGTCAAAATATTTATTTTCATTAACATGGCAAAGTGCTGCATTTTATTTGGTATACTATTAGTGTTAGCTGGTGATGGATCTGAACACGCTGTCATTCATGAGTGTCACTGTCCCTGATTAACCACGTCAAGAAAACCAACATACGTAGCTTCTCCCAACTCTAATACCAACCTTTAACAAGGCTATCTCTAATCTCTCAGTCTTTGAATAAGTTATAAACATAAATCATTTTACTAATTAGCTCCTCTTTTCTGGTACTAAGCTCTTCATTTCAGATGCTTAATCCTTATTTTAGACTCAGTCTTTTCGACTCTTTGAGTTTAGTATGCTTTACATCCATTATGTAACACAACAAAAAACTAAATACCATGAATATCCATACCAAAAATTTTGTCTATGGAGGCATTTGAAGGCAATGTGCAGTTAAACACAGTAAACTGCCTTTTCAAGCGCTGGGGAATATCATTCCGACCGCCCCCAGGGTGAATCATCGCTGCGATGAGCTGCACGTCGACAATCGTGGTGAAGTCTCCGGGCTTCTCCAGGCTGTACATGCCTTCCATTTCCATCATCTGCCGCACGATCTCGTTAGTTATCTGAAATCGTGCACAGTAACGTTTATGACATGTCACCATCACACCCTTCCACGGTTTCTACAAAATGGTACGAATGAAATTAGCAAAAAAAAAAAATTTCTAACAAAGTAAGTGTGTGTGTATGTTGATCACTAAAGGCAATTTGACATAAATGACGCTGCCTGTGGACTACGAACCGCAAGTCAAACGTGGTTGTTATAGTACAATGTGTCCTTCCTCACACTGATGAAATGAATTTTCAAGTACATTTAGATGGATGATCATGAGGTATTTGGTATGATTACAATGGTACTTAAATGTAAAACAGGTTTATTATAGACATCTGCCATAATCAACACTCCAAAACACTTTAGATCAGAGTGTAAGATAGTTTCATCCTGAGCTGTCAATATTTTATTGCAAGGGCTCAACTAATCTCTGAAGCGTCTAATGCTGCTAACATCCTCTCCTTCTTGAAAACTTCCTTCCTTGGTTCCAGAAGTTCACCTTGAAGCTCCTTGATCACATTCCTACAAGCCACTGTCTACCCACCCATCCCTCACATGGAATTGTTCTGCAGGACTCTCATTTCAACCCTACATCCTAAAAATCTCAACTCTGTGATTCTCTATAATCAGCTCCACACCCGTGTACCTAGGTTCTTCCTGGCCATCTCCAAGTGGATGGCAACAGGCACCACGGCTATAACACTCTTTCACTCAACCAGTGTTCAATCGATGGTGAGTGTGTGCCAGGCTCTCCTGTAACAGACAAAAACCCATCTCTATGGAGCATGCGTTCTTGAGGTGGGAGACAAAATGCACAAATCTGTGTCTGTATGTAAAGAAAGGGATGCACTACACATGCTTTGAAGAAAGTAAAGGACACACAGAAAATAGGTTCTCAGCGATGTCCCTGAGTTTGGATAGCAGAGGAGACTTCACATGACATACAAGCCACCATCTGAAGTGGGTAAGAAAAACAAGGCTATTTAGAAACCTAGTGAAGGGGATCTCACTCAGAGGTAAAAGTAAACAAAGCCAGAGATGCTGAGTGAACATCATACTACGCATGTACCAGGACCAGCAAATGTGGCTGGAGCGAAGAGTTGCACAGTGATGACGAGGCAGGAGAGCAGCTTTGGGTCATGTGAGGATGTGGCACGTATAGTATATGTCTCTGAGGATTCTGTGCAGCAGAGTGTATCATGACCTCAGATGAGACTGAGGGGACAACACTGGTAAGGTCCTCTAAGGAGAGCAACTTGACAGAGGACTACAATAAGGACTATGTTTTGTGATTATATTAATACATAAAATTTAAAAAAATAACACTCGGGAGTCCTCAGAGACGGAGTGCAAAGTAAAAGATAAGAAAAAGAAGACAGCCTGGGAAAGTGCGAGAGGGGCCAGGCTGGACTTTAAATCAAGTAACCAGAGAGACACGAGGAGCTGTGGAAAACCATGGAAGGACTTCAAAAGGGGGAAGTCAAAAAAGGCTGAAAATTGCGACCAGATTTAGTAACAAGCAGGTTATTATTATAACTGAAAATGCTGGCTAAGTATCATCTATAACAGACATGTAGTGATACCTGATCTCCCCACTCATTAATCACAGGCATATTGATGTCATCCACAAATACGGTCATTTTTCTCCCTCCTGGTGGCCCATAGATGCTTCCTGTCCGCTTATCCACATAGCTTTCGATTGTTCTCTGGAGAAAAGAAGATCATCAGTCTTAGTATAAATTTTAATCCCTATTGCTAAAAGCAATGGCCATTTTTCAGAATAGAATATAATTTTCTTATGCATTTAATAAGTACAGATATAATTTTTAAGTACACATTTTTAAAATGTTAAAAATGATGGGGATGTTAGTCATTTATTTTTATTAGCATATATTTTCAATACGTAATAATGACATCTTTGAGAACTGGTATATACACATATGACATCTTAAATCATTAATTTATGTTAAAATAGAATGCTTCAAAGGTTAGATTCTGCCTCATAACCAGGCAAACTACAGAATTTGTATTTGACTAAAACCCCAGCCATAAGAAGACTAACTAACTGAATGTCACATGCAGGTCCAGTATTTTATATAAATATATAGTTGATATATACATATAAAATATACATATCTATATATTAATCTCCACTTTAAATCACGTCAGCCTATACTACAGCCCATGACGACTTTTACCTGAAACATCATTGGTTCTGTGGCAGATGAGAAGTTTAGGCTCTTGGACAGCTGTACTTCAGGATCGTATTTTTTCAAGTAGGCCTTAATCATCACAGTTTTCGCAGTTCCCTGCTCCCCTGTGAGCAAAACAGCCTGCAATTGTGGGATAATTGTTGAAAGGTGTCATCGGGTGGCTAAAGTCAAATGTGTCTGGCTCTACTGGCTATTCTCACATCCTAAAAATCAATGCAGTGAACTCACAATTGCTTTTGGGAATTCGCCTATACCAAAATAAACCTTAGTTGCGTTGATTATTTAAATATACAATGTCCACAGCATGATAGAAGAGCTGGAAGAGAACACGGCTGAAGTATCTGCACAGCTACAGACAAGTACCTAGAAGCAGATATCCACCTTCCTCAGCAAGCCAAGACTCAGCAGTATGTGCAAAGGGTGTGTTTTCAAGGTGCCTTGGGACCATCTGAGAATCTACTCATCAAACTTACTTTGTGTTGTTTTGCAATGGTGTCTATCAAAAAATTTGTTCTAACATTGTCAACATTTGGAACCAAAATTGAAGAATATTCTGGAATACTGTCAGTTGGATAATAGTATGGCTGAAGTTTCTCATTCCAGTGCTCCCAGTCACCTATACGATAAGGAAAATTCCATCTTAATAAAAATGCATTTGTTGAAAGTTACATCAGAATACAAAAATGGAGGTGCCATAAGCAATAAGGTGGGCCCTATACACACTTCGGACATTTTGTAAATTATACTGATGTACCCAATGTTCCCCCTCTCATTCTTGACACTGATAATTTATATATTCTCCCTTGATTTAACCTAACATTTCTGCTAACAGGTTTATCGATTTTACCGATCCTTTCAAAGAACCATTTTTGATCTCACTGATTTTTCCCTTTGTTTTTCTATTTTCTGTTTCTTAGTTTGTTTTAATCATTGTTATTTCTTCTTCTTACCTTGGGTTTAAGTGAAACCATGTGACAGATGACATAACCTTTCCTGCCTGACAAATGCCATACCTCCTAGCCCAGAACATCTAGGTCAATGTCTCCTGGGCTCATGGGAAGAAGGTACATTCTGCTTTGGGGCAGGGGAGTGGCCTACTCTATAACTAACTGTCTATTAGGTAACATGAGTCCACCATGCTGTTCATTAATTACCAACAACAGTTTTGACACCGCTGCCATAATTGTGGATCTGCCTGTCATTTTCTCCTCCTCCAACACTCTTCTCTGGGTGGATTCCTCCCTCTCTGAGGTCCTGCCCAGGAAATCCAAACCATGTGTCTCCCCAGAATCAGCCTCTGCTTCGTGAATTCAGCGAGACTGCCAGCTTTGCTCAAGTGTCGCCTCCCTGGGCGGCTGCTGGAAGCTGCCTCAGCCAGTCACCGGTATCGTTACCTTGCTGCACTTCGCTAAGTAACCTGAGCTCTGTACTATCTACACCCAACGTCTGAAAATAACTGTACCACACATTTTGTCCAGCTTTCTAGGGTGAGGGGTTAAAATAAAATTTCCATATTTAACTTTAAATCTAAAATGAAGTCCCTGGAACCAGCCAGATCTCCAAGACAGCTGCGCCTCCTGCAGCTCCTCAAACTGAATGAAGGCCTTTCCCTGTCTTCTCTTTATAACCTCTGCCTAACAAATCAGGCTAAGCCTCTCAGAAGACATAAAGTATAAACACATAAATAGCAATAACAATAAATGAAGTCTCTCCAAAAATGTGAATGCCTGTGCCTCTCCCCTTCTGTCCCCCCCCAATAATGTATGATGTGTACCCTGCAAAGAAATGGCTGCAAGCAATCTAAAGTAACATGTCAGCACCTCTGTTTTAGCCACTAAGTATGTCGTGTCTTGGTTTCTTGAGCACATATGGTCAGGCAAATTATTTGGGTGCCAAGACAGGATGACTTCAACCTCTCAATGTTTTACATAGCAAACCACTTCAGGACTTCCTTCGAGGATGACCATGAGTCTAGATAACTGTCACCCTTTGTCAGCACCTCTAGTAAAACCAAGAAAGCACCATCATCTAAATTTACAGAACCGGTGCTGGGAATGTGGTAGAAAATGCTAGAAACATCATCAGTGGACCATTCTTTTAGAAAACGTAGCAACGTATAGTGTTTGATTTTGCTTTCTAATACTGGGGAATGAACCCAGGGCCTTCACCCTCAGTGTACCCAAGGCTTTTTGTTATACTGAAAAAGAATCTTACGTCACTAAGTTAATCAGACTGGGTTTGAACTGTCAACATCTTGCTTCAGCCTCCTAGAATGCTCGTTTTTCAGGCATGAATCATCACCATGCTGGGCTAGCAACGTTTACCTTTGATGGTACAGGGGATGAAAACAATGTTGTGGTGTCATTTCTTTTTGTTTTTGTTTTTAGAGACAGGGTATCTGTAGTCCAGGCTGGTCCTGAACTCACTATGTAGCCCAGACTGACCTCAAACTCAACTAATTCGCCTGTCTCAGCATCCCTATTGCTGCAAATACACAGGTATGTGCCACCACGCCCAGCTTATGTGGTACGTGAGAATGGAACCAGGGCCTTGCACTTGTTAGGCAAGTGCTTTAACCGCTGAGCCAAACCCCTAACCCCAGCAGATTGTGGTCAATGAATATTCATGCTCTGAGTCACTTGAGGCCTGGTTACTGAGCAAGGATGACACACTCCAAGGAAGCGCCTGAACCTTCACAGGAGGTGGACAGTGGGATGCTCAGCAGGCGGCTCTCTGGGGCAGCTTGGTGCTGAGTGCCCAGAGAACTCATATTTACATCTAAGCAGTAATTTTCTACACCTGGCACTTTCCACTCTGAGTTAGAGTGCACTCTTTAAATCTCAAGTGTTCAGGAGCATGTATTCACATGCCATAGAATTATTGGTCAATGTGTTAAAGATGGTCAGCTGGAAAAAAGCATTCATCTTAGTCCCTTCCTAACAGCCCTTTCAGCACAAATTTGCCCTTATTTCTTATTTTAAGTATAATTCTCCCATTCTCAAAAGTGCCTAGTGCCCCTCCAAGTCTAGGACAAATCATTACTCTTGTCTTTTGCCAATGTGGCAAGGGTCCGTGGTGTGGTGTAGCAGCAGGCTTTTCAAAGATGACCAGGAAGTCTTTTCTTACACAGGGTTACAACCAGACCATTGATTTCAAGCTGCCCTGCCCCGCACCTCAACTTCCAATTCCTGAATGCTTTGAGGGTTCTGTGACAGAAATGGAATTATTTCTCAATTTTTCCTACTCCTAATTTAGGTCTTAGCTTTGCTCAGCGTCTTTAATGCTGCTGCCTTCTCTCCTTCAGCATTCAAGAGATGGTGTGACAGGTGTTGCTACTTACTTATGCCAGATTTCACTTGGCACACCTCAAAAAGAGAAATTAAGAGAGTCTCTATACCAGTTTCTGGTATAGTTAACCTGCAAAATTCTATTCTTCTTTGCATATATGCCTTTTCAAAAATGGTATTAGCAATCATGCTACTCATAATTGGTTACTACTGCCCCACAGAAGAGTTTATAAAAATTTATATTTATTCCATAAAAATTGAAAAATTCCATTTAAAATATAGTTCACTGCACTTACCATAGTCAGTAACATAAAACTCATACATAGTTTGACTTGTGCCGTTAGGTATTACTGGTAAGTCTAATTTGCTTTCATGCCGTCGTAAAAAAGCTTCAAGCTTTGCTCTGCTTTCTAATTCCAGAAGAGCTCCTATGCTCCACATTAGGCCAAACACAAATAATTTATGAAGATGTTCGCCATGTGAAACACCCCCTTCTTCTTTGGAGGGAATTAAGCCTTCCAGAAGGTTGAGAGACTGAAACATTTTAAGTACAATATATTTTTAAATAAAAAATTTCAGATAAAACTCTTGAAATAATAATAAAAGTCGAAGTAGAAGAGAAAGAGAAGACAGACCACTGTTAAGTCAAGGTATTGCTAGATCAGTGTCCAGCAGCCCATGCATTTAGAACAGAGTCCTGCATCAGACAGACTACGAGGTCTGGCAGAAAGGACGCCAGCCTGGGTATCCAGAAGTGTGGCTTCAGCCCCACCTCACACCACCTGCCTCGCTGAGTCTTAGTTTCCTCATCTGAGATGCAAAAGAACGAGTCTAGATGGTTTCTAAGGAATCTTCTGGTTCTAAAGTTGAGTTGCCTAATCCAAATTACATACTTTACTTCTTTTTCATGTTTTATAGGACCAAGTAGACTGTGCTCCAAGGGCCAAACATCTGTGGGACAAAATTTTCCTGAAACAGCTGCACTCAGGGTGTCTCTGCCTGTATTTGTGCACAACAGCAAAACTGAGTGGTTGATTTAGAGTTGTGCAAAGCATAAAATAATGTATGACCCTTTAAGAAAACAAAATCATTTCAGGATAAACTTTTCTCTTATATACTTAAAAGTAATTCCAAAATACTTCATTAATTTGATCTGCATGTATTATTTTTAACCTTCTGACTTCCCTGATATCTTTTATACTGAGAAGGAAAACACCAGAGAAAATTATCATAAGAGACTGGAACTAAGAGAGGTCTTAAAAGTCTATGATTCATTCTGTTTGTTTGTTTTCCTAAAGACCTCAGAAAATGGAGTAGACAGCAAAAAAGAATGCTATAAACTAATACTCAGACAATTTTTGTTGGCAAGTTTTCCCTGTTTGGTCTACACGAAATTTGCAAAGTCAGCGTTGCCTCCTAATTTTGCCTGATTGCCACACACCCTTCTTCGTGCTTTTCTGTTAAACTCCTATGGTTATTTACTTATTTTGTCGATTCTCATAATTGCAACACTTTCCAGTGTAGGTCTGAAAACGCAACAGTGGGTGGGAGAGATCCTTGTTCCTCTTCCTCTGATCCTTTCACCCTGGGGGGTGAAAATGACAGAGATGACAACAGGATCATTCCTAAGACCTACGGGACCGAAATTCCTAAAGCCTTCACAGACACATCGTTAAGGGACATCTAAAAATTACATGAATTTCTGTTTCAGGCTCCTGTCACCTGCCCTTGGGTAAAAACAAAATCTCAAAATCTAAGCTGCCAGTGTACAAAACAACCAAAGCCTTACTTGCACGATGTAGTTGCATTCTAGGAGCTGCATTTTGGGACTGAGGTTCAGCCTCATGTATGTGTAGGCATCTTCAAACACCTTATCATAGAGACTCTGAAACACGCTAGCTTCCTGTGCAGTTCGCTTCTTCAACCACGCCTGCAGCAAAGGAACGGAGCCTCATTAAGAAAGCACAAAGCAGTCGGGCACTGGGCAGACTTCTGGCCAGCTCGCCCCTACCTGTAGTATTGGCTTCCAGCTGAGCGCGGAGCTGCTTATGTAGACCATGCCCATCCTAGACACCGTGGCGGGAGAGGCGTTCTCAATATTGTGGACCTCAAACAAGAGCTTACAACTAGGGGCCATGGGAATGCGGTCTCCATTCGCTAACGTGAGGGTTTTGTTATCATCCAACACAGAGTTTAAGTTCTCAATCCAAATAGCATCCACAGGGCCATCTAAAATGAGGAAAATGTTTTCACCTGAAAGCAATTAAAACAGAAAAATCACTTTTCATCTGCAAATAACTGACAGATAATTTAAGAAATATTGCATTATTAACAAGCCAGCAGGAGTTTATGATCACAAAGGAGAACTTGTGTTTTACCCTTTTTAGCTTTCAGTGTTTTTCTCCACAGAGTAGAAAAAATCCCATCTGTCCAGTCATTGGTGGCAGTATCGAGTCGGCCAAACATCTGAGGCGCAGTGATAGCTTTCGGATTCATCCGCATTTCTCTGTGAGGCCTTCCGCATTCTGTCAACGACTTCATCAGAATTCTTATGACGGCTGTCTTCCCAGAACCACTGGGCCCAAGAATCATCAGGCCATGACGCACCAGAGATGTCTCATATAGCTGCACAATTGAACGATACATTGGACAGAATGTCATTTATGAGGCTTGGGCTGGCATTCACAGCAGTCAGCTGAAATTTAAAAGGCTTTAAATAAGTTCTTTATAGTAACTAGATCAGTATTTGAAATGTGTAAAAATGCCCAGTTTTTATGCGATGCAGATAGAAAATTAGCATCCCATTATAAAATGATGTAAGTGACCAAGTTATGGCAATGGGGGACTTGAATCACATTTTGGAAGTACTTAATTCACAATCTAAATTTTTACTTCTCAAACTATTCTTCCTAGTGATTTGGGATTGCCCTTACTGAACCAGTGGTTTTCCCCCTGCAAAGGTTCTTGGCATCCAGTGTGGTGATACTGCCCCTTAGTGGTGGAAAGCAGCACTCCAACGCATCACAGTGAAGGAGCGCATGTTTCCAGGGGCTCTTTGGTTCCCCTGAAGCACATCTTGCATGAGGATTCACTGCAAGGGATTGATTCAGCGGCTGCTCCCGGAGGACATGGAAAGGGTTTGGGAAAGCAGGACATGGAGGCGACGAAGCCGAGAAGTGACTGAGGAGTCGCGAGTCACATCCCAGTCATCATTCTACCCGGAAGCCAGACGGTTTAACATGCCTATTCCATCACCCCACAGTCTTATATAAAAAGATGGCTTGGGGCCCCAGGGGATTAAACTCTCAGGCATAGCCTGCTACTTGCCCCTACCCACAAGTGACTCGAGTCCTCCAGACCTCCTTTGGCTAAGAAACTGAGGAGGGAACACACAGAAATGGTAAAAAAAGGAATTCAAGGGAACGTATTAAAGGCCCAGGAGGCACCTGTTACAACATCCTGCCTATAGTCTTCTCAATAAAAATAAGAAGTCAAAGGTCTCACAGCTGGTCAGTGGTAACATCAGAGTTGTGTTCTTAACATTTTGGATAGAAAACGCATTACTATAGTAACACACAGTATAGAAGAAACAGAGGCACTGATGTTAGTGACGTCCACTAAGATTCTACGCTCGTCACCCACTGACATCACTAGGATCTTAGTATGCAGTATACTGTATGAATATCATATACACAATATCTTGACAGCTTAAAAAATTTAATGGTTTCAAATTCATAAATGATAAAACTACTTAAGCACTTCTCATATATTTTCCCTGTAAGATTTGGAGACGTATTCTATACTTGTATCTATTATAATCTGGCTAGCAATAAATTAGTCAAAATAAGAACTTTTTGAAAATACTTTTTGATATTCTCGATACTCTCAGCATCTTCATTTTTCAAAAGCCCTGGGAAACACCTCCAAAGTCATTGACCTTATAGAGATTTAATATTGTGTCACTACTGCAGACTTGACTGCTAGTGAGGTGAGTTGGACAACTGTCACAGGAATGGCTTTTGGTGGACAGAAAGTCACACAAAGATGCAAGTTTTTGGTACAGGTGAAGGGTGTGGCATGTCCACACACACGAGCAGGTGCAAAGCAGCATGCCGGATTCCTCAGGGACCAGGCCCCAGCCAGGCCCCAGCTTGGGCAACACTGCTAAATTGGCAAAGGAAGCACCTGGGCTGGCCCATGTCACAACCCAGCTGTTCCTGAGACTCTGGTTACTAACTACCAAACCTTCTCAACAAGCGGTAAGTGAAAACCAGACTGAGTTACTGCTCTGTTTACTAAGAGGCAGGAGAAATGCATCCCCGAGGACTCTTTCTGCAGTGACGTACACACACAGCATGTTAATTTCATTTCATGCCCATCATGTACGGCTAGCATCATACTGTGGTCACAAGGAGATCTGTAATGACACTTATTGCCATGCTGACAACAGATTTAAAAGTCCTTACCTGTGTGAGTTTGAGGTTCCAGGGTGGGTGGTTAATCAAGCCTTCCAGCTGAACCTGGTTGGCTACCACAGCCTGCAGTTCCACATACGTATTACTATCCAGTTGTAATCCTGGGAACAGGTCATTGATTAAACTGAGGAACAGGGGTTCATCTTCATCAACCTAAAGGGCGGCACAGGGCAGAGTAACCTTACTCATCCAGTCGATAGACATTTATCAACTAGCCAGAAGGATGCTGCACTCTCCACTTCACGCTTAGATGACCACTTATTATTCTTGTAATCAGATTTGCAAAGCTCCCCAGTTTGCCCCAGACCCCACCACTGAATCCACACTGTGCTGAGGTTCTGTGGACTTAACGTCTACAATCCAGCCTCAACCGCTGCTCCAAGCTTGATTTCCTTACTTCTTATATCAATGTTTTACTTTTTAAATATATATTTTTAGAAAACAGAAATGGTGTTGATGCTTTGGGAGATACATGGCTGAGATAAGCTATCCATAAACACAGCAAAAGTTCTCATGGTACCCTGCACATCCAGATTTTCATGTTCACCACCTGTATTAAGGCATGAATAACGGTAGAGAGATGGACTGAAAATCTGGAGCTGAGGTCCACTGAGGA
>PVKB01008021.1:0-22808 GCA_004027205.1 Ctenodactylus gundi | reverse complement strand
CATTTTACAGGTGAAGGAAATAGTCACCCAGGCTCACAAAATCCTGAAACTAGGATTTGAGCCTCCATGTTTGTCTTCCTTGAAGTCTACAAAGTGTGAATTCTTGTGGTTGCCAGTCACCACCAAGGCCAGGTGGCAGGCTTGCCAGAGTCATCCTCAGCTAACAAGTGTTGGGTGGCTGGCCTGCACCCTGGCCTGCCCCTCACTCTGGTCGGCGGTGGGCTTCCGGGTGCCCTGAGAACCAGCATTGCTTGCACACTTTCGGGACTTAGGCCACATCTCGAAGCAGATTCGTATCTAGTCCTGGATTAAATTAGGGACCTACCTGCTTAGGTGGCAGGTGAGCTGCTCTTTAAATAGACTGCATTAATTCTGGTGTGGAAGTGGAACCCTACCGGGGTAATTCTGTCTGTCATCAGTGTCACTCTGACATGATCGCAGAGGCTTCTGCGGGGTAAGCAGTTGCCAAGCACACAATAGTGTCCTGCGCTTGCAAGGTTGGGGTGTTGAGGGGGGGGCGGTGCTGCGCTTCCCAGAAACACGGTGCAGGTGAGAGTCACTTGACCCAAAGTGTGCTGGAGATGTAGTTGCTTGTCTTGAGAATTTGAAAACTCCTAACTGGTTCTGGCTTAGGGCATCGCTGTCCCCAGATCCCCCGTCCTGGTTTCTGAGAGGTAGAGAAGCAGGGGAAAGCAGGTTTGTACAGTTAGATGGTTTGAACCCATAGATTACATTTTGGAAGGGGATTAGTATGAAATGGAAAGATTGCGACAGGAGATAGTCCTGAGCGAGCAGTGCTGTCGATTCTTGTTATTCTGTCCAACCTGTGGCCTGTCATTCTTTTTGCCCTTTTGTTTTTGTGAACAGGAGCTATCTCGAACCACATTTATATATAGTCAGTGTACATGTATACCTTCTTAAACTTTCTTTGTGAAATATTTCATTATAACATTTTTAAAAAACCCCCAAGGGCAGAAAACTAGCAGGCTGCAAATTGGGCAGACCAGTTCTGAAGGATCCCAGAAGGCTGCAGATACTTATAAACAGTAGCAGAAAAAGGAGAGGAGGGAGCCAGGTGGGCTGTTGGTGATGGCGGCTCTTAAGAACACAGTGGCTGGTCACTAGGCGCTGGGTGTTGACTCAGCGCTGGCCCTCCCTGTTCTCCGGATTCTCCCGTAGCCTGGCTGAGTCTGTACCGTGTGCTGATGGGAGAGGAATCTGAGGCTTAGCATGGTCGAGTGACTCGCCCAGGCTCGTTCAGTTGAATGATCCGCTTGCCTCACTGTCCTGCCCACTGGACTGGAAGCGCCTTTAGGACTGGGTCCTGTTGTCACTACCCGGTAGCCCACACCGGCCCAGGTCACGGCTCACACAAAGAATGCCGGCGATCCTAGTCCAGTCCAGTGGAGTGGTAGTGAGCGCATGAACCTGGCTCCTAGTTTCTGGAGCGTGTTGGCACCGTGTCGAAGGAAGGTGTGAAGGCCTCGCCTTCCCAGGGAGGTGTGGAGCCTGGGTACCTCCCGGATTGCCGCGGGGAATCAGCTTTTACCTCTTTGGAATGTGAAGCAGTTGTGATCATGCCCAATAAAACTTTTAGAAATCATTATTAAGATACGTTTGCAACATGTAACAGTGACGTTTTGGGAAACTGGTACAGGTACATAACATACCTTGGTCATTTTGATCATTTCGCCCACTATTTTTTATTCCCCTTTCCAGATGTTTTCATTTTCAAAATTTCTCCCTTCTTTGACCTGCCCCCCTGCTGCTGCTTTTTGCCAATACTGAGGGTTGAACCCAGAGAGAGATAGCTAAATTATGTTTTACTGGGAAGCCATAAAAATTCATGTTTGAAAAACTCTTTTTCTTTGTGGTTTTTTTTTTTTTTTTTTTTTTGGGACAGACACTTGCCATGCAGCCCAGGCTAGCCTTGAACTGCCTTAGCCTCTTAAATACTGGAATTCGAAGCATGTACCTGAACACTTGTAATAGGAAAATGCTCATGAGCTAGGCAAAAAAGAACCGAGATACAAAATTTTTATATGTACATGCAAATCATACGATATGATGCACTAGTTTTTTGTGGTTGGTACAATAAATTACTGCATAGTTGGTAGCTTTTTCTTTTTTGAGACAGTCTTTCTCTGTAGTCCAGGCTGATCTGAACTTCCTGTATAGCCCAGGCTGGTCTTGAACTCCAGGCAATTTTCCTGTCTCAGCCTCTTGAGTGGTGCGATTATAGGCGTGAGACACCACACCTGGTTTATGTGGTGCTGGGAATTGAGCCTAGGGCCTTGCCCTTGTTACACAAGCGTTGTAACCACTGAGCCATTCCCCTACCTCCCACTCTTTTTTTCTTCAGTTGGGGTGCTGCTGGGTTACCCAGGCTGGCCTTGACCCCTTTGGGCATAGGTGATCCTCCTGCCTCAACCCCCTGAGTAGCTGGGGTGATAGGTACATGCCACTATACTTGTCTTACAAGTTTGTGGCTTTTGAACAACACAGATTTATTCCTTCACTCTGGAGTCCAGAAGACCAAGATCAGTTTCACTGGGTTAGCATCGAGGTGACCCAGGGTTGGCTCCTGCCAGAGGCTACAGGGAAGAGTCTGGCCTTGCCTCTTCCTGCTCTGGTGCCTGCCAGCGTTCTTTGGATGTGGCATGTCCTCCTAATCCTGGCTTTTCAGGGTCTATCGCCTTCTCCTCTTGTGGGTCAGACACTATGTGCCTCCTCTTTACAGAGATACTTGTATGGTCCTATCTTAGTTACTTTTTCATTGCTGTGATGGAATACCCCACATACAAAAATCAGGGGAGGAAAAATGTATTTTAGCTTATAGTTTCAGAAGGTCATCGTCCACTCATTGGTGGCTGACAACAGTGGAAGCACATGGCAGAGGTGGATGTGGAAGCAGCTTCTCACGGCATTGCAAACAGAAAGCCAAGTCCCAAAAGGAAGGGAGGAAGTAACATGTACTCTTGTGGGTCCTGTCCCAGTGAGCTTCCCCTTCTGGGGCCAGCCTCAGTGTTCTGGCCCCACCATATGCCTATAATTTATAATCTAATGCACAAGCCAGTAATGTATAATCTGCCACATGCTTGTCTTCCTCTGCACAACCATAATCCACTTTTTCAGACCAGGCCCAATCTCCTAACAGCACATGGTTCCATATATAATGCCCATATCCAAGTACATGAGACTTTTGGGGGACACAGGGCCTGTGGGGATTACCCAGGGATATCTCCCCAGAAGCCTAAATTACTTCCAGTCACAAGGACTCTTGCTGTGTAAAGCACCCTTCATGGCTTTCAGAGCTGAGAATGTGTTATCTTTGGGAATCATAACACAGCCTCCTACAGATGTAGAGTCAGTATAAAAAAGAGAAAGTTTCTGGGAAAAGGCTGGAAGGAAAATCTTGAAGGTGTTGGTTAACAATGGTGGACTTTGGGTGTTATGCTTTGAGGTCATTTTTAATCTTGATCACTCCTACGAATATCCTGCATTCTCTGTGTTAAGGAAATAACTCCTAGGATCCAGAAGTTGCCCAGGGACCATTGCCGTAAGACTGACAAGCACCGCAGGCCAGGTGACGCGGTGGTGCCCTCTCTCCCTAGAGCCTGTGTTCTGGTACTACGTGAAGGAGGTCCTCAACAAGCACGAGCTGCAGCGCTTCTACGCCTTGCGCCACATCGTCTCGGACGTGGGCCGGGGCCGGGCCTGGCTGCGCTGCGCCCTCAACGAGCACTCGCTGGAGCGCTACCTGCACATGCTCCTGGCTGACCGCGGCAGGCTCAGGTATCCACGGGGCGCCAAGGGTTCTGGGGGGAGGGGGCAGCCTGGAGGCGAGGGTGGCAGAATCCAGTGTCAGGCCTGGATTTGCTGCCCAGTCTCTGCATGGGAGAAAGTGGGTCCCATCCTGAAGGCCTGTTTGTTGCATTGTGCTGTGGGGACCACTTTTGGGGGAGGAATGGGACAAGGTCTGTGACAGGCTGTGCACGGTGCTTGCATGTGAGGAGCACTCTGTCAGTGCCTGGCATCCTCATGGCTTGGTGTATGGGGAGAACAGCTGTTTTAGGACATAGCCTGCCCTTCACTCGTGGAATTGTGTGTGTTTATTAGGGATTCTTTCATTTACTTAATTCCAAATTGAAAAAATAGGGAAGTTTTAAGTTGAGGAAAGAAGTCTTTGGTTTTTTCAGATTTGGTTTATGTTTCTTTTTTTTCTTGGTCAAAAATCTAAAAATAAGGGATGGAGGAATGGCCCAGTGGTTGAAGCCTTTGCAAGTGCTAAGTCAAGCACTAAGTACCTGAGTTTGATTCTCCAGTACTGCATAAACTGGGTATGGTGGCACACACCTATAGTCCCAGCACTCAGTAGGCTGAGGCAGGAGGATTACCATAAGTCCAAGGCCACCATGGACTTGATAGTGAGTTCAGGACCAACTTGGGCTATAGAGAGAGAACCCCTTTCTCAAAAAAAAAAAAAATCTAAAATTTAGTCTCAGTTAGTGTGGGTGAGGTTATGTGGCAAGGACACAGAGCTCAGAGCCCTCAGTGGAGGAGATAAGCACCTTTATTTCTTGCACATGTGACATGTCCATCACAGCAGGGCATTGTCATCTCAGGGACCCAGGCTCACTGGAGGCCCATTGTCTTACACGTAAGCTTCAGTTATGGAGTGTGTGTAGGCCAAGGTAGGAAGAGGAGTCATGGTTGAATTGAGCTCTGACTGGTGAGGCGGTGGCCCACGGGGACTTTTCCACTCCATCTCATTGGCCATGCCCAAGCTCAGCAGGATGGGGGCACAGCTGACCCCAGGAAGCAGGCTCAGTAGGAGCCAAGCATGGCATCGACATCTACGGTTCCTTCAGGGCAGTTGGAAGTGCTGCAGAACCCGCTGGCACAAAGACAGCAGTGACAGCACACAAGAACAAGTACCCCAAGATTCACCGCAGTCCACACGGACGTGGTTCTGACATGTCACTGCTTCTCCCTTTTTTTTTTCCCTTATGGTTGTAACGTTTACGGTCTCTCTGGTTGTGGCTGACTCTCCCTCTGAGACTGGTGGACTGACCTGTTGTCCTCTGTCGCCCGCTGATATAAAGGAGCAGAGATCAGTCCTGCCTTGGCCCCCTGGATAGCATCTGTCTCGGCAGTGCCCTGTCCTCAGCGCTGAGCTTTCACTGAATTCAGTCAGCTAGTGTTGGGTTAGCAGCACGATGCAGTCCCTGGATTTCACATCTTGCTAGGTGCTGTCTGGCCCAGGCCTCCTCTGCTGCTTCCGCTATTGTGGCTTCCTTGAGTGTTACGGGATTGTGTCTTAGGGCTCTTAAAAACACCCTTGAGGGTCTGGGGCATAGCTTGATGGTTAAAGCCCTTACCTGGCATGCTCAAGGTCCTGGGTAGATTCCCTAGTGCCACATACAGATTAGTTGTGGGGGTGAATGCTTGTAGTCCCAGCACATGGAGGCTTAGGCTGCAGGACGGCTTTGAGGCTTGAGTTCAAGGCCAACCTGGGCTCCATAAGGAGTGCAGGATCAGCCTACCCCAAAACATCTCCTCCCCCTGCCAAAAACCAACAAAACCCCCCCAGATAAACAGAAACAAAAAACCACCCTTGATGCTAAGGCTCTGAGGAGAAAAACTACAGACCGGCCCTTATCCAAACATGTGATAAGATGGAGTGGTCAGATGTGGGAGCCAGGATGGCTGGTGATGGCACTTGGGTGCCACACGGGGCCAGTCAGGAGGCTGAGCACTAACTTGCTTTAGTAGGCAGAACATCCTCAGGTTGCTTTCTTGCTCGCTCTTTTCTTTCTTTCAACAGTCTTACTCTGTAGTCCAGGTTGGTCCTGAGCTCACTGTGTGGGCCATGCTGGCCTTGAATTCATGGTAATCTTCCTGCCTCAGCCTCTTGGGCTCTGGGATCACAGGCATGTGTCATCACGCCTGGTTTATGTGGTGTTGGGGAAACAAACTCAGGGCTTTGTGCTTACTAGGCAAGTGCTTTAACCACTGAGCTACTTCCCCAGTCTCTCAGGTGTCTTGAAAATGAATTTTTGTGAAGCACTTTTAATGAGATGAATTCGAATAGTTCAGAATTGCTTCCTCAGTGCTTAACTTGAATTTAACACTGGGAAGTAGAAGTGAATCATAGTTAAGATTACATTGCAGATAAAACCCACATGTATTGGCACAAAAACAGACAAGTGGACAAGTAGAACAGAACTGAGGATGCAGAGACAACCCTGAGCATCCTTGGTCATCTGATCTTCCACAAGGAGGCCAAACATGTATGCTGGAGAAAAGATAGCCTCTTTAACAGATGGTGCTAGGAAAACTGGTTATCCATATGCAGAATAATGAAACCAGACACATGTGTTTCATTATGTATCAAAATTAAAATGGATCAAAGACCTAGGTATTAAAATGGAAACACTGAACCTGTTGGAAGAAGAAACAGGCAAACCCTTGAGGACATGGGCATAGGCAAGGACTTCAATTTAACACCTGGGTCACATGAGAAAACACCAAGAATCAACAGATGGGATTGTATCAAATTAAAAGGCTTCTGCAAAGTGCAGGAGCAAGGGTTGGGGTGCAGTGGTGAAAAAATGTTTGCCAGCTACTCCTTAGAGAACTATTACCTAGAATATTCAAAGAACTGAAAAAAAATTAAAGTCCCTCTCCACATAAAAGACCTGCTCAAAAAACTGGCAACTGAAATGAATAGACAGTTGTCAGAAGTCTCAACAGCAGATAAACACATGAAAAAATGATCAGCATCTATAGTGTAAGAGAAATGCAAATCAAAACACATGAAAAAATGATCAGCATCTATAGTGTAAGAGAAATGCAAATCAACAGTGTGAGGGTCTCTCTAATTCCAGGAGGAATAACTGACATCAAGAACTCAAACCATAATGCTGCTGAGGTTGTGGAGAAAAAGGAACCTTTCTACGTTGTCGCTGAATTTGTAAATTGGTAAAACCATTATGGAAAGCAGTATGGAGAGGCCTCAAAACACTGAAAATAGATGTCTCATTTGCCCCACCTATCCCTATTCTGGGTATCCTTCCAAAGAGTTAAAGTCATCATACAACAGTGATGCATACATATCCATGTTTATAGCAGCACAACTTACAATAGATAAGTCTGGGGAGCAGCTAATGTGTCCATCAACAAATGAATGGATAAAGAAGAGGTGGCGTATTTACACAAGGGAGTACCATGCCATAGAGATACATTTGGATCATTTGTAGGAAAATGGATGGACCTTGAATTTGTCATGTTAGTGGAATCAGTCAGACACAGGAGGTTAGATATTGCATGTTTCTCTTGGTATGAGGAAACTGAAGTAGGAAAAAGTAAAAAGGCAAAACGAAAGAGATGGAAGAAAATAAGAATAAGAGAGTGTGAGGAGGGAAAGGGGATGCAGAGGCAGTGAGGGGATGGGAATAAGAATGATCAAGATGTGTCTACCAGTTTCTCAAGCTGGTGGTTATGTATCACAAATACATACTAATAAAAAGGATAATTAGGAAAAAAGTTACCCTGGAGTTGGGCATGGTGTTGCGTGCCTATAATCCTGGTGCTCTAGGAGACTGTGGCAAGAAGGTCACGAGGTGCATCCTAGTCTGGAAGAGTTGGGAGCTTAGGGAGACTCCATCTCAAATAATAAAAGGGGGGTGAAGACATAGCTGAGTACAAGGGTCCCAGGTTTCATCCCCCGTAGGGGGAGGTGAGGGTTGGGTGGGAGGAATTACCCAACTCAGTGTGGAAAAACCAAATTCACTGACATGCACGGAACCTGGCTCAGGTTTTCAAAGGCTCACACATGTGAAGATGAGGTACAGTTGGAATGCCAGCTTGACCTTGTGGGTTTTGAGTCCACTAAACATTCTGTGGGGTAAGTGCATTGGAAATGACGTATAGTGTCTCTGTCTGTTCATGGTGTTCAGGCACGTTGGCAACTAGTTATTTCTGGTCTCACTGAGCTACAAGCTTCTCAACACTCATTTGACTTCAGTAAACCTGAGCTTTGACTCCATTAGAGTTCTGTGACCTTGGGGGGGGGGGGACACGTGTCATTAAGGACAGGTTGTTGTTGCTTGACTGGGGTTCATACAGAGAGCTTAGAAAATGGACTTGGGCAACCTGCTCTTAAGTTCTGGCTGTGATGGCTGTCGACTGGGCCACTTCGGATGAGCCTAGCGGCTTCCCAACACTCCGTCATAGGTGCTTTTTAGGTTCATTCTTCTTAGCCTCTTGGTCTTTGACAGTGTTAGTTTGAGCTTTGGGGTTCATAGCCCAGGCAGGCATGGTAAGTGAATGCTGAATGCCGTGGCTGGGGGAGCCATGGTACTTTATGATTTCTTTCTCCAATTGTCTTTTTTTTTTGTGACATCAGGTGGGCCCTGTGGGCCAGCTTGCATTTCCTGCATGTCTCTTGGGGATCTTGCTTGGGTGGAAGTCACCCCCGTGTCCTCTCCTACTTTGCTGCCTTATAAACATATTTACATGTCTATTTCGGTGCTCTGAAGCCTGGGGTCTCGGGGGACCAGTGAGGAAGTCGTAGGATGTGCACATTCAGACCTGTGTTTGTAATCAGGAGCTTCACGCCAGCAGAGGCCTCACACATACCCACTCTTCTCCGGGCTAACGGATTTTTAGGGAGCTGCCCAGTGGAACTGGTTAGCCAATGGACACAGGGGACTCCTATTAACACTGTTTTCCTTTGATTTCACTTTGCAGCACTTTTTATGAAGACTGGTCTTTTGTGATGGATGAAGAAAGGTCTAGCATGCTTCCCACCATGGCAGCGGGTAAGCCTGGCTGGGCGTTGGGAGCTGAGGTTGAGCAGAGGCTCTGTCTGGCGTGAGTGAGTTTATAGCCCCAAGGGATGCTGTGAGTTCCTGCCCCTCAGCAGCTTAATAACTCACTCACCAACGGCCTAATGGCCATTTATCTAGAATTTGACATCTTGGCAGAGGAAGCCCAGGGTTGGAGAGTTTTGGTTGCAGCTTGGCAAGAGTAATGTAAAGAGCCAGGAGATTGGAAGACAGCAAAGACCTTCTCTGGAATCTTGGTTCTGCCCTTTGCTGGCTGCATCCTGTCAGCTTTCTTTTTTCTTCTTTTTCTCTTTCCCCTTCTTCCCCATTCTATTTTTATAGGTCCCCCACCACCTTTCTAGGGTTCTGAGAGAATCATGTGAAATAAATGGTCATGTATGTGATTTGATTTTTTTTGTTGTTTGGAGACAGGTTCTCACTCTGTAGTCTAGGCTGGTCCTGAGCTCACCAGGTGGCCGAGGTTAGCCTTGAACTCGAGGCATCCTCATGTCTCAGCCTGCTGAGTGCTGGGATCACAGGGTGGTTATGTGTTTCTGGGGAATTGAACTCAGAGCCTTTTGCATACTAGGCAAGCACTCTAACTTCCAAGCTATGCTCCCAGCTGGAAGCCCTTGAATGACATAGTTTAGTGGATTATTTAATTGTTTGGTATTTGACTTTTGCTCAAAGGATGAAGCTGGGTCTGATGGTGCAGGTCATTGTTGGCACTCTGAGGAGGCTGGAGGATCACAAGTTTGAGCCCCGCTTGGGCACTTTAACAACCTAGTGAGACCCCATCTTAAATCAAAAGTAAAAATGTAGCTCACTGTGAAAAGCCCAGGCTCCCCTGTACCACACACACGTGCGCAGTGAAGGCGACAAGTGGACGGGGCCAGACAGAAGTGGGTAGATTATGTCTTCCCTGCAAATTCTTTGTTGCTCCTTTTTACTTTTCTCCGTGAAGCTTATGCCAAGTCCCACGTATTGAGGGCTTTCTCACCCTTGTTGGGGATGAGGAAAAGTCAGGGTCAGATTTTCAGAGGCTCGCACGTTTGGACCATGATGCCCTTTGTGGACCACAGGATACCAGTGCATTTTTTGCCTGATGTGGTTTTTGTGATATTGCTGCACATTTTTGGTTGGTAATTGAGCTGGGTGTTTCTCATAGGTGATTTTTAAAATACAACTCTGGGAGGGAGATAACATTGTCCTCATTTTACAGCTAAGGAGACTGAAGCTGAGGGGTTATTCTGAGTTGCTTGACCAAGATTTCCAAGCTAGTGAGTGGCACTGCTGGGTTCAAGTACAGGCTGCCCACCTCCAGAGAGTACGCTTTTCCTGCCCCAGGGCCTCTGGTTTGCACCGAGCTGGGAGAATGCCATTCCCATGGCAGCTGGTATCTCCTGACCTCCCTCTAGCGGGAAGTTTTCTGACTGTTTGCTGATCAGCATGCATTCTCGGTGCCCTGTGGCCCTGGGCCTTGTGCCTCCTGCTGGAGGTGGGACTGCTCCACAGCAGATGCTCTAGGCTGTCCCCTTCTCTGGGCAGGTCTGAACTCCATTCTCTTTGCCATTAACATCGACAACAAGGATTTAAATGGGCAGAGTAAGTTTGCCCCCACGGTCTCAGACCTCCTGAAGGAGTCGACGCAGAACGTGACCTCCCTGCTGAAGGAATCCACGCAAGGCGTGAGCAGCCTCTTCAGGGAGATCACAGCCTCCTCGGCTGTGTCCATCCTCATCAAACCTGAGCCGGAGGCTGACCCGCTGCCTGTCGTCTCCAAGAGCGTCAGTGCTGGTGAGCAAGGGGGGTCGGTTCAAGGAGGACAGAGGGTGGCTGAGGGGAGACTCCCATCAGAGTGTCATTCCCAGGGGAGGGAGGTCCCCAGTCCCTTGTCTCTGCAGCTCACTGTGGCGTTTGTCTTTCTCACCCTTCTCAGTCCTAGAGGAGGCCATTGGCTCTTTCTGGGTTGGAAGTGATAGGGAAGGGAAGCAGAGCTCAGCTGGAGCAGATCCGAGTGGCGGGAGGAGGCGGGGGCCTCAGCAAGCCCCGAGGACTGCGCCTCACTTAGGTGTTGTTTTGGTCATTCATTCACTATATCCTGGGTCCTAGATGTGGAGCTAAGTCAGTTGACCAGTTGCCAGCATTGATCACAGTCTCCACTGGGACAGGTGAGGGAAAATATTAAGGACAAATTATGCAAATAACTTATTATCCTGTGGTACAGGGGCTGAAAGGCCAGCATAGGTGCTTTGGGGAAGGAGTAGTGGTAGGTTAGTCTTTGTTGGGTGGGTGACATTTAAGCAGAGGCCTGAGAATTGACTAGGCTGTGAGGAGGCTGAAGAAAGTTGACTGAGGTAAGATGAATTTTGCAAGAAGTTTATGCTCGTCCTGTGCATTTGGAAGTATTAGGATGTTGCAATAGTAGAATGGGACATTTGGGGTTTGAATGCTGGTCCCTGCATCCCCAAATCCCTTATGGCAATATTATGGCTATCCCTTTGGAGCTGTTGGTGATGGGGGAGACTTGGAAGTCAGTGGATGCTGTAGTGCACGGGACCTACCTGTCCCGCCTCTGCAAGAGAGCAGAGGCCCTGCGTGAGTGATGTAGGAGGCAGAACCATTGTGGGGTTTGCGTCCCTGAGGAGCAGCAGTCTGCTCAATTTGGCACTCTGCTTCTGAAATTGTGTCGGCGCAGTGTTCCACCGGTGAGGCCACCTTGGCTGGTGCGGACTAGAGTGCAAAGCGTCCCCATCCGAGCTGCGGTCTGGGATGGTGAACAAATGGCTTCTCTCTCAGCTGTGCTCCCCACGAAGCCTGGATTTCTCTCTCAGTTAGCCTTCGCTGTGTAGCAGTGACAATCAGTGGTAATGGCATAAGCCCACCAACACACCCACCTTGTCAGTCATGTCATTTTTTCCTGATGACTCCTCTGATTGGCTGGTGGTGTACCTGCTGGGCTCCCATTGGCTCACTCCTGGGCTGCTTTCAGCTGGGGGGCAGTTTGGAAGGTACAGGAAGGCCCCACGCTCATGTGCCAAATCAGTTGTACTGGGGTGCCAACTCTGCGTATGGCTTCCATCCTCCAGGGAGCAGGGCTGGCTCTTTCACGGGGCGGTGTCAGGCAGCAGTCCACGAGGCCTAAGACAGAGGCCAGGAGGTCTTGTTGTCCCTGGCTCTAGAGCAGGACACATTCCCGGGGTACAAGCAGAGCGCTGTTCTAGCCAGGGCAGGAGCAAGAGGAGACAGGCAGCCGAGGAATGTGACCTCCAGACTGTCTTCCGGTCTCACCTACAGCTGTGAGTGTTTTCTACCATGAAACAATGGAAATCATGAGTGATGGTAACATCCTTTGAATCAGAGTGTGTGCTACCAGGAACAATGTCAAAGTTATGTCCTGTGTTGTTTGTTTAAAGAGAGGTAGAGGCCCACCTCCATTTTGCTTAGTCTTTCTGTAGACAGATGGTTTCAAGGATCAAAAAAAAAAAAAAAAAAAACCAATTTGCTGCATAGTGCATTTCTCAGTAGAATACTAGAGGATTTTCCATCGCCTGGAGGACTTTTCACAGCTTAGTCATTTTTTTGGTCTTCCTTACATTTTTGTCACACCCTATCTTTTCTTTTGCCAGATGTCAAGTGTAAAAAGGAAAGGAAGAAAAAAAAGAAAGTGACCAACATTATCTCATTCGATGACGAGGAAGATGAGCAGAACTCTGGGGATGTCTTCAAAAAGATTCCTGGGGCTGGGGAGAGCTCAGAGGAGAACTCAGACCGGTCCTCGATCAATATTGTGTCGACCTTCGAAGGCCCCTTTGGGCCAAATTCCAATGGGAGCCAGAGCAGCAACTCATGGAAAATTGACTCTATGTCTTTGAACGGGGAGTGTGGGTACCAGAAACTTGATGTGAAAAGCATTGACGATGAAGATGTGGATGAGAATGAGGATGGCGTGTATGGGAACCCATCGGGAAGGAGGCGTGTGGGCCGCGCCGAGTCACCAGAGAAGTAAGTTTTCACTGAAGTTTTTAAATAAAAGGAGTTACACGAGGCATTTTCTTCTTCTTTTTTTTATGGTAGTGGAAAAGAGAGAAGTGCAAGTTTTGTATTTTTTTTTTAGGGCATTATTCGTTTTCAGGTGTTAGCTTGGCATTCTTCTGAGAACTAAGAGGGCTACACAGTCTTTTTGAGGGTACTTACGAAAGTCAAGGTCGAGTCCTGTGCCTTGAAGTTCTTGCTCTGTGTGTGTCACTTTTGTTTTCCTCACATGAGTGTCTCCACGCAGCACTAGCCTAGGAAGCTCAGGAGGACAGGCGAGAGAGTAGTTGAGGGCTGGTAATTCCTGGGTTTCTCTGCAGGGTGTGAATAGCAGTGACTTGCCTGCATTTCTGGCACAAGACTGGGCTTGTTGTAGATATTTTATTTATGAGACAGGGTCTTGCTCTGAAGCCCAGCCTGGTCCTGAACTCACTGTGGAGCCCAGGCTGGCCTAGAACGCACAGCAATCCTCCTGCCTCAGCCTCCAGGGTGCTGGGATTACAGGCATGTGCCACCACACCAGGTCTTTTAATTACTTTCTCATCGCAGAACAGAGTACTTGATCATCTATAACTTTAGGAAGGAAAGATTTATTTTAGCTCACAGTTTCAGAAGGTCACAGTTCATTCACAGGCAGACAGATGGCTTAAAATGTTGGAAGCTCATGGTGGGGCCAGAGCCGGAGACAGAACTCCTTGTGGCATGGCAGAACAGAGCTACGTCTGGGAGGAAGGGCAGAACCAGCACATACCCCTCCGGGTCAAGCCTCCTAACCAGGCCCCACTTCCCAACAGTACACAATATTCATAGGTGCATGAGGCTTTTAGGGGACATCCTAGATCCACACCACAATACCCAGCTTAGGTACCCAGCTTCTGTGGTGCTGGGGAATCGAACCCAGGGCCTTGTGCTATCTAGGCAAGTACTCCAACGGCTGTGCTATTCCTGTGCTTGCTCTTGCCCTCCTTCACATAGATACTTAGGTGGGTAATTATCCCTTATTGTTCATCTGTGATGTCCCTGTTGCTGCTATACATTGTGACTTGGCATAACACTGAGACAGCCCAGCCCTGTGTGGGGTCATTCCCATTTCATAGATGAGAGAGCAGGATTCCCTAGCATTTGTCAAAGCAGTTGACGGAGCTGGGATTTCAGTCCAGCTATGCTATACCCCAGAGCTTATAGTCAAATGGGCCCTATGCTCCTGTAGTACATAGGTGTAGCTGTCCATAGGGTGGTGTAAAGGTGGCTGTGATGGCCAACTTGGCTGGGCCGTGGGATGCCCGTATTAGCTGTGCTTCCTGTGAGGAAGTTCTGGATGAGATCAGCTTTCTAACTGGTAGGCTGCATGTCCTCTACGGTGTGGGTGGGCTTGCTTTCTGCCTGCCAGCCTGAGCTGAGCGCTGGTCATCTCCTGCCCTGGGACTAGGAATGTCTCCTCTTCCTGTTCTTATGCCTCAGACCTGAGCTGAGAGCTGTCACCAGCTTTCCACGGTCTCCAGCTTGCAGACCGTATACTGTGGAACTTTTTGGTCTCTGTAATCATGTGAATGAATTCCTCATAAATTCATATTTATGTCTAGTTACACAATTGCCCGCTGGTTCCGTTTCTTTGCAGACTACCCCAGTTGCTGCTCAGCAGATCAGTATGTCATGACTTGCTGAATGTTTCTCTCATTGTTGAGTCTTTAGGTTGTAGCGTTTGTGTTTGGCTTTCTGTTATGAGCCCTTCCGACGTAAACATGTTGCCACACAAGGCTGTCTCCTAAATTATTCATTAGGCAGCTTTTGCCTCATTGTTTGTGCTCACAAGCTGTGAATGTTTGCGTGCCTGAGAGCTGTCTTGTGACCTGCTGTGTTAGTCAGGGTTCTCTGAGAAACAGAGCCCGGGGAGTGGGGTAGTGTGTGTGTGTTTTCCTCTTGATCTTGCTCCGTCTGTCCCTGATGCTACCTCTATATGACTGTTATCTCTGCCCCCCTTGGTTTGCTGCCTCTATTTGTTTCTAGGGAGTGGGCGAGAGGCTGTGAAGACTGGCAAGTCCCACATCTGCAGGGCAGGCCAGAGGCTGGAGGCCAAGGCAGAGGTGCAGTGCCAGTCAGGGACACGGCTGCAGAATCCTTCCTCCCCGGGAGGTCAGTTGTTTTAGTGCCTTCCACTGGTTGGTTGAGGCCCGTCCGAGAATGCAGGATAATCTGCTTTACTCACAGTCTATTGCTTTAAATGCTGATCTTGCCTAAAAATACCTTGAAACATCTAAAATAATGTTGGGCTAAATGTCTGGGTAATATGGCTTGGCCAGTTGGCTTGTCCATTTAGCCCTTGCAGCTGCCCATGATTGCTGTTCTGAGTTCGTTAGGAAAGGCCTGTCTCGTTCTCTGGCTCTGCAGGTGCTTCTGTCTTGAATTACCCCATGGGTTCTTTGGCCTCAGACGGTCATTCCTTTTCCTGTCCTGGTGCCATTGAGTGGAGCCTGGAGAGGAGGCCAGCTCCCAAGCCAAGGTGGCTGCTGGCATTGTGATGTGTAAAAGCACAGAGCTGTTTGCTGGCTGACCTTCACAGGGACCTGGCCTCCCAGGCCACTGTGACTGTGGGCAGCCTCTCCCTGGCGTGAAGGGGATCTTGGATGTGCACTGTGCAGGGTACCCTGGGGAGGATCCAAGGAGCATGCGATGGCAGCTGAGTAATGCTTTGTTTTGGATTGTATGCTAATGGCCACCCAGAGGTGTGGAGGTTGGACAGGGCAACTGTGTGTGCGGAGCTCAGCCAGGCTGCAGCAGCTGGGTGGGAGTGCCAGTGCCCCCACGCCATGTCTAGAGCTCGGGTTGTCTTTAGGATGATCTGTTGGCCAAAGTTGGTCTTTCCCTGTTTACTGGTAATTAAACCACGGCTCTGATGCCTGAAGATTAGCCATAGGTTCTGATGTTTTTTTTTTTCCTTCAAAGAGGATGTTATCTTTCTTATGGAAAGAAGTTATTCTATCACTTTCTGTGTGCTTTATGACACCAGTAAGGAAGTAGGGGAAAGGATCGTTCACAAAGGGTTGTAATACAAAGCCAGAGGTGGCAGTAGTGAGGCCTGTAATTCTAGCACACCAGGAGGCCAAAGCTGGAGGATGCAGGCTTGAGCCCAGGCTGAGCAACTTTATGATTGGGTGAGAGGCTGTCCTAATTAAAAAGTAACATGAGCTGGGGATGCAGCTCAGTGTGAAGACCCTGGGTTTAACCTTTAACACCACACGCATGCACAAAAAATTATTACAGACGTGAAATATGTTGTGTTTCTCACTAGGAATCAAGCAAATGCAATGTGAAATAAGGAACAACATTTTGCCTGTTCTATTTGCCAGATTTACAATGAGAACAGGATGAAAGAAAGATGAGTCCTGGCTGAACCCCGTGCAAGGGGCGGGCTCGCTCCTGGCAGGACCTGTGTTCCAGGCACTTGTGTGGTTGGTTGGTACCTGCACAGTGCAGGAGGCTGAGCACAGAGATGCTGTGGGTTTTTTTTTTTTTGTGTGTGTGTGTGTGGTAATAAGGGTTGAGCCCAAGGTCTTCACATTGACCTGTATGCCCAGCCAGCCTAGCCCAGCCCATTTTTATTTTTGATTTTGAGACGGGATCATGCTAAATTATTAAGTTGCCCGCTTTGAACTTGAATTTATGATCCTCGTGCCTCAGTCTCCCAGAGTGCTGAGATTACGGGCCGCTCCAGAGGCCTGGCCTCATGGCTGTCCATAGTCCCTGGGGGTAACAGATGGCCAAAATGTCAGGAGCCTTGGCAATGATTGTCCCATTCACTCACCAGTCTGCCTGCTGAGAATCGCCCTGAGCACCGCCTCTGGACGCGGGGTAAAGGCTGCTGAGGGCAGATCCTGAGGTTCAGAGAGCAGAGTGTGGGTGCTGACCTGGAGCTCAGATCCCTGGGGGGGTTTTGGGGCTAAACTTTAACATTTTCACACTGAGGATCATGAACATATTACATGGCGTTTAAGAGTATCAGTGGGGCTGGGAGTGTAGGTCAGTGGTCAGAGCACCTGCCTAGCAGGCGCAAGGCCCTGGGTTCTGTTCGCCAGCACTATGTAAACTGGATGCTGCGTCACCTGCCTGTCATCCTCACACTCAGGAGGCTGGGACAGGAGGACTGCTGTGAGCTCCAGGCCAGCCTGGGCTCCAGCGTGAGTCAGGACTAGCCTGGGCTGCAGAGCAAGGCCCTGTCTACCAACAAGCAAGCCAACAGAAAAGTATCAGATAGCTTGAAGATGAACTTGTGAATTACTATTGAATGGGAAAAACATTGTAGAAATTTTGCATGTGGTTTCATTACAACTTTTCAAAGATCGTACTGCACAGCTAGTGAGTAAGAAGATACTGTAGATACTCCAGAGACGGCACTGCCCAGTTTTGTTTAGGAGAATGTGGCTAAGGCTCGTTTTCCTCCTCTTTTCAACATTGTCTAGTGTTTGAAATAAGTGGCTCATTTTTCTAATGAAAAGCAACCCCAATGATTCTTTTTTATTTTGAGGTAGTGTCTCACTAACTAGTCTAGTCTGGTTGTGGTCTTTCGGTCTTCCTGCCTCAGCCTCCTTCGGGATGTGCACCACCATGCCCGCCTCCCATTTTTGCACAGAATTACTGTATTGAAGCCATTCGAGTGCCATATTCTGAGGCCGTTTGGGGCCCAGGAATCACTTTAACTCATTTTGAGGCTACTTCTGTTTGGGTTTGGAGCCTCATGCCATGGAGACCTGGCTTCACTTTGCAGCAGTCTGTATTACTGGGAAGGGGCAAGCATTGTCTTCAAAAGAAGCCAGAAATCCCACCTGCTGGGAGCAGATTGGATGGCTGGCGAGAAGACTGGCTTGCATTGCTACCTTTTCCTGAGAGGGCACTGTGACCAGCTTTGTGTGTGTGTCTCCCTGATCACCAAGTGCTTGATGAGACGCTAGGGGTGAGGGGGCATGGGTGGGAGGAACTGCCTTCTAACAGATTCTGGATTGCACTACAGCCAAGTTCACTGTCTTGGCCCACGTTGGGACCGGCTGCCCAGATGTAGGCAGAAGGGCCCCCTCTTAGCCCCTCCCTGTTTTCCGAAAGTCTCCTCTGTTACCTTTGGGATTAAGTGGAAGTTTTTGCAAAATTCTGTTAGGATTATTTCCTCTGTGTTTCCTATTCAGTACCAAATGTCTAACCAGACCAAAAGCTAGGGAGGATGGCCAGGAGTAGCTCTGCGTGACAGCCTGTGAGAGAATTGCAGGCAGGCGAGCGTGCAGGCCGCTCACTTCCCCAGCTAGGGATGGTTGTTTCTTTCCTTTTCTTTTTGAGATGGGGTCTTGCTCTGTAGCCCAGGCTGCTCTTGAACTCACTATGTAGCCCTGGCTGGCCTTGGACACACAGCAGTCCTCCTGCCTCAGCCTCCTGAGTGCTGGGATTTACAGGTAGGCACTATCATGCCTGGTTTTAGCTACTAGTTGGAGAATTGAACTCAGGGCTGTGTGCTTGCTAGGCAAGCATTTAGCCACTGTGCTATTCCTCCAGCCCATAGTTACATTTTAAAGGGTTGTAAAGAAATATCTGGGCTGGAGGAATGGCTCAACAGTTAAAGCGCTAAGTACCCAAGTTCAATTCCCCAGCACCACATATTCTGGGCATGGTGGCACATGCCTATAATCCCAGCACTCAGAAGGCTGAGACAGGAGGATTGCGGTGAGAGTCCAAGGCCAGCCTGGGCTCTGTAGTGAGTTGAGGGCCAGCCTGGCCTACAGAGTGAGACCCTATCTCAAAAAAAAAAAAAAAAAAAAAAAATCCATAAAGGAAGTATGCCCCAAAGCCCGAACTCCATTAACCAGCACTGAAAAAGTTTGTGGATCTCCATTCTAAAATATGAACACTTGGGAGGCTGAAGCAGGAGGATTGCTGTGATTTCAAAGCCAGCCTGGGCTCCATAGGACCAGCCTAGACTATAGAGCGAGCCCCTGACTCTAAAAAAAAAGTAGTGATATAAAGACAAACTATACAGATCATGTCACCGGGTGGGCTGGAGGCCGGAGACCCCCTGCAGCTGGCCTGGGAAGGCCTGCAGCCTGGGTTCTGTTGCACGTGGCCGATGGCCTGGGACAAGTCACATTCTCTCCCTCCACCTCCTCCCTGTTGCCTGCCTTTACGGAGCAGGTACGGTTTTGATTTACTTGTGTCTCCTTTATCTACTGGGTCAAGAAGTGATTTTATAACCTTCAAGGAACTGCACAAATACACTGTTTTATGTTTAGTGTTCCTTGGTTGCTGAGAGGCACAAGCTGCCGGGGGGACAGACCCTGCCAAACGCCCTCAGCGGAACCAGCCTGTGTTACAAAGGTTGGATGTGTCTGTTTTTGTATTTCATAGTTAAAATGACAGTGGAACAGGTCATATGAGCCTGGTTAATACTTGAGCTGACCTTCCTTGGAAGGGCCCAGTCATGACCTGGTCTGGTTCTTTCCTTTCACCCGTGAGGATCTGAAACCAGTGAGGCAAAGTGACACTGGCCAAGTGGTCAGACTGCCACCCTCTCAGTACCTGGCACCCCCGTGCTTCCTCTGCTCGGGCTGTCCCCTCCCCGTGGGCACCTCTGGTCCCTGCTCTTCACCCCAGCCCCTGCATCCTGCAGCCCACCCCCAAAGCCCCTTCTCCAAGGCGCCTCCCACGCCCTCCCCCCGCTGCACAGCTCCCAGCTGCCGCGTCGCACCTTCTTGCAGGATGAGCGGAAGGGTGTTAGTGCACCCAGCAGACACGGTCATGAGGGCAGGACGAACACGTTGCTGCCTCTTTAGTCTTTGCTCCCGAGCTCCGTAGTGAGCGCACTGCCTGGCTTCAGCGAGTGCTCAGTAAGCACGGGTTGAAAGAACGATGTCAGCTCATACCTCCACTGTCTGTCTGTCCAACGTGGCCGGGGTAGTTTCATGGGGGACACTTCGAGGCCCCAGCACTTGCTTGTGGCCAGTCATGAGCTCTTGGTGTCTGCACCTTGTCATGAAACTGTACTCTTTCCCCTTAGGCCCCTGGATGGGAGCACCTGCCTCTCCCAGGTGCACAGCTGGGCTCCCCTGCAGGTGCTGCACGGTGACAACGACGTCCTCTTCCCCGTCAGCGGAGTGGGCTCCTATGGCTCAGCAGGTGAGTGCTTCCTGACTTCTCTTTTCCTCCAGTACGAACTTGGGCTCCAGTAACCAGCAGGGGGAGAATCTGAGTTACCTGCACAGGTAGGTACCAGGAGGCCTGGGGCTCAGATTAAGAACGGGGTTGAGGGCCTCTGAGTGAGAGGGGGCATTGTGTGTCAAATGGAGCTGAGCATTTGCAGGTGCTCTGAGCTGAGTGAGTTGGGCAGCCCTGGCAGTAAGTCCCCAGGGAGCTGCTGGGCTGGTATTTCCCCCTCACCTTTGACTTGTTGAACTTGGTCCTGTGGAAGTTGACTGCAAATATTAACCATTATTTGCCCCTTAGAAGATGGGCGAAGGTAGCTAAAGTCCTGTCTCTAAAGACCCTGGCATCCTGTGTAGAAAGGGCTTGGGGCACAAGGAGCAGCTGGGTTGGACCCACCTTTACGTACAGCTCAGCCCTCTGCCCATTCTACACGGCCAGGCATGTGCTCGGGTGGTTCGTTACTGTTGTCTCAGCTAGAGCAGGTCGCGGGGTGTGGATGACCTGCTTGCCCGCTGGCTTGGGTGAGTGCCTGCTGCAGAGAAGGGCTTGGTCGCCGTTACCACCTCCTGAGCTGGCACCGGAGGCTTTGGCCTCTGAGGTGCCCTCTCTCTCTCTCCAGGGCTCCAGTTAGGAAACTGTACATGGGGCTCGCCAGTTGCTCGGGTGATGTAGAACTTTGAACTAGGTGAGAGGTTGTTCTTGCCACTTGGTGGGCAGTAGAAACCCACTCACACTGGCTCTGGCTCCAGGGCAGAGATGAGCAGGGCTGTCATTGGTGACAGATGGATGTGGTCTCACCTGTGGGAGGATGAGCAGTCCTCATCTGAGAGCAGGCGGTGGTGACAGGGATGACTAGCACTGTCCAGGCCTGAAAGTGAGCCCGTCAGTGGGAGTCCATTGACCCTGGAGAGCTCATGCCCTCTGCTGCTCCCCTTGAGGGCGGTGTTACTGAGGCATTGTTTCCTTTCTGATTGCAGCGAGGACTCCCTACTTAATCTGAGAAAGTGCCACACACATATAAGGCTGTGCCCAGGTGGTAGTGTTGTGACAGGATGCATGTGGTGTTTGGAGGCCCAGGAGCTGGGTGGGAGCATGGAGGGCTCTGGATGCAGCGCCTGCTGCTGCATTCTCGTTCTGCTTCCCCCACCCGCCAGAGCTGCCCTGTCTACTCTCACCCTAGTTTGTCCTTGCCCCCTTCCAGTCTCACCTCTCCCTTCTGGGCCCGTACTTGCTGTGGGACCCGCACCATTGCCTCAGCCACATGACCTGCCATACCAACCGGTCTGCCGCACTGGGTCCCATCTGAAGTTCCAGATAGGGACAGTCTGGCTGGCCTTGCTTGTGCCTGCAGGCCAGACTGCAGAAGCCCTGCATCTCCTTGCTGTCCTTGGTCCTGAAGGCCAAAGGAGGGTGGGGGCTTGGTCCTTGGCGCTGCGGGTCATGGCGTATCAGTGCAGGCTGAGTCAGCGCCTGAGAAAGGGTGAATGCTGGCTCCCAAGGTATGTTTGGAGCCCCTAGACACCTGTGACCTCCAACTCAAGAGTCTCTGTTGCCTGGCTCCTGATTGATGGTGGGGGTATCAGGTGTATGCTGTAGGGAAGCTGTCTGGTTCAGATGGCTGCTTCTGTCTTAGCTGGCCCCCTCTGAGCCTCAGACATTTCAGGCCAAGGCTGATGGCTCTTAGGGCATTGCTTCTGCCATTCATGCTAGGCCCAGCAAGCTGGGATCTCTGTGGACAAAGCAGGGTAGCTCCTGGCTGGCCTTGGGGGTCCTCTCCGGCAGGCACCCCACCCATCTCTCCCTGCCAGATCTCCTGTGGCCCTGCCTCTGGCTGTCAGCCTTGCTGACCTGGAGGCTCCATCTTGTGCCTGTTGATGAGGCCCTGGGTTTCAGTTACCTTGATTATATTATGCTCACTTGAGGGTGATGTTTATGGGCCAATCTGCCAGCTCTTCAATTTACTGCAGCCCAAAGCTGCTGGGAGCCCTCTATGCCTGCGACAGCCTGAGGGCAGACGTGCCACGGACGGGAACATTGTGCGGGAAGACACGTTACTTGAGGGCTACAGGAAGATGCCAGCATCAGATCTGGTGCAGCTGGTTACCTGAGTGGAGTGTGAGTTGCATCAGGTCCCTCTGGGCCTGTGGCCCCATGGCCCCGGGAGGCATGAGTCCAGGAGGGGCCGGGCTGTGTCCAGCCAGCCAGGTGGCTCTTCCCTGTGGCTCCTGCCAGCACCTCCTCTAGGACTCTGCTTCTGCTCCATTCTCACTGGTCCCTTCTGATCAATGCCATCCTACGTTAGTGACGTTCGTGCAGTGTTGTCCTCACTGTGGCTGTGGAGCCATTTATTTTGTCCTTTGATCTGACTCCCCACAGAGGACACTGCTCACCTTAAGAGCTTTTTCGGTCATCTTAGGAAGTGTTTTTCCCTTTACAGTCACTGCTGTTGGCGGGGGTTAGAGCGAGGGGGAGGGGTAAAGCGGGGCCTGTGCTGGGAGGGTGCGTATTTTTTTGCAGAAAGTCTTAGAGGGGAGAAAAAAGCCTGAAGGGAACCCTAAAAATAATTCTTACCCTTCTGAATCATGAGGAGACAGCTCTGTGGTGGGGCTGCATGTCCTGGGTGAGAGTGATTTAGGGAAGGGAGGCACCAGCGCAGGGTCCCGCTCTGAGACCCTGGACAAGCAGATGGGTCTCAGATACAGTGAGTCCCCGGGCGTGAGTGCACTGCAGCAGGCAGAGTGGGTTTCCTGGGGTCTGGGAGGAAGC
>PVKB01008020.1:0-22822 GCA_004027205.1 Ctenodactylus gundi | reverse complement strand
AAGGATAGTGTTTTTGTCTATGTTTTTCTAAGTTATTACCATTTACCAACAAAAAGACAATTAAATCATTCCTTAAACTAATGTTCTATAGTCGTTTCTGTTTGGTGTATATTCCAAGGTCCTGCCTTCCTCAGTTTTAAGCCATCACAGATTTCTCTTGCTCTTTGCACCTCCTCTGAAGGCCCTCGGGCAGAGGCTAATCCAGCGGCTGCACCAGTGTACTCATTTCGGAGAAACAACACTATCTGAGCTAGTAAAGACTAAATTCAGCGTGCAAGGATTACAGGTTTTGGTAAAAGATGTACAGAGGTGCCCAACCTGTGTCCAAGTGAACCAGAGAGGCAAACAGCCCAAACCAATGGGAAAAGGGACAGGGGAAAACTACCAGGAAGATTTTGGGAAGTAGATTTTTTTTTTCAGAAATTAAGCCAGGAAAATACAGGTATAGATATCTCCTGGTCTTTGTGGATAATTCGCAGGATAGGTGGAGGAGTTCCCTACAAAAGGAGAGATGGCTCAAGTAATAATAAAAATGATCTTGGCTGACATGCTTCCCAGATTTGGGCTTCCACTGGGAATAGGATACAGTAAGGAACTGGCTTTTTTTGGCTAAGAACACAGAGGGGGTCTCTAAAGTTCTGGGAATTAATTTGAAATTTCATTGTGCACATCACCCCCAGAGCTCATGCTAGTATGAAGAAGCAACCGGACTTTAAATGAGACTGTATCAAAATTAACCTTGGAGATTGGTCCAATCTGGGTGGACTTACTGCCATTCACCATCCTGCAGGTTAGATTTACTCCACTTATAAGGGGATTTTCCCCCTTTGAGATAATGTATGGAAATCCTCCACCAATTCTGCCCTGATTGGGTGCTGAATCAGTGGAAGGGCTGGACCAGAACGAGTTTTTGCCTCATTCCCAACATTCCAGCTGGTGCAAGATAAGCTTGTACCAGAGCTCAGGGCCGCCTTCCGAACTCCCTCTACTTAGCCCCACTACTTTAAGCCCGGTGACCACGTCTGGATAAAGAAACATCGGACCCAGGCTCTGGGTGGAAGGGACCACAACAGATTATCCTGACTACCCAAACTATTATGAAAATGGACAGTATTTGGTCGTGGATTCACCACTCCCAGGTCAAGCGGGACAAACAGCAGAACCAGCCCCCAGACTTCACGCACATGACCATACATGGAAAGTCCACCCACATCCAGAAGCCCCTCAAAAGCTAAGACTCAAATACTTTTAGGCTTTCTGCTTATACTCATTCACCTTTTACCATTACCCTACACCCTCCATCTGAGTGTTAATGACAAATATACCCTAGGACCTTTATTTGGGAGTTAAGGGATCCTGACATAGTCACAGTTATCAGTAACTTCACCTCCACTTGTGGGGTAGAGCCAAAATTATCCCTGGTCCTGTGTTCTCTGTGGTCCCAGCTGAAAATGTTCAATCAGAAATATATTGGCCACACGTTCCCCTGGAGGGCTATGAAACCTCATGGGATGGATGTAGAGTTCTAAGCTATGAAAAAGACCCTCTATCCACTGACTTTGGGCCTGCCCCTTGGTAGGGCCAGATTGATGCCAGGGAGTAGATCAATACCACTGTGCTAGCTGGGGCTGTGAAACAGTTGCCTCCTGGAAACTCTCAGGTCACTCCTACCTGACCATTAAACACAACCCAAATTGGAGTTGCTCAAAGACAGGATAATGCAACCTTATGGAAATTACTATTAAAATGAAGGAGCCTCATGTCATCTCCAGTATGTGGGACACAGGGTGTACCTGGGGAATAAGGGCCTATGTCACTGGATGAGACAGTGGGAGTACCTTTACCACACAAAGTTCCCATCCCAGGATACCACAGAACCCAACAGGACCAAACTGACAGATTAACTTCCCAAACCCCACGGTACCAAAAACTCTAATTTGAAAATCTTATTGCCAACTAAGATCCCCAAATGGAACTCAGGCCCTGGAAATACTACTCCTGATCCCGAAAACATGGGGATAGAAGCATGGACCACCATCTATGAGTAGATTGTTGGTTATGTCTTGACCCTAAACCACCCTACTATGTAGGAGTTAGATTCAATGCTACTATAGGACACAATAACGACACAGATGTTTCAAATATCTCCCAGGACGTGCCCCTGGGGAAAATAACCCATTCTAGCTTTACGTAATCTCCAATGATGAGGCTTCTGCTTAAATAACCCTACTTATACACCCGCTAGCTCCCTGTTTTACAACAATTATAATCTCACTATCACCATAACCCGCTCCTGTACAAAGCCCTGAGTTTACAAGGCCCCACTCAATGCTTGGTTTGCCGGTACCCTGGGTATCACCCCTTGTGTTTGGGACTTACTCCTTACTCTACATCAGGAACTTTGTATTTAAGTCCACATACTTCCCCAGGTTTTCTCATATGGAGAAGACTCTGGAAGAGAACACATGTACTTGACAGGGACACTGAACAGAATTAAAACTCCCCCTACTCTGGTCTTAATTCTTCTTCTGGTAGGTTTGGCTGTGACCAGAGCCAACGGCATGGACACTGCTTCACTAGTAGTGGTAGACCAATACCTAAAGGTCCTAAATAGACAGGTTAACAGAGATTTAGGCTTCCCAGAGAATACCATCAGTCACCTGGAACAACAGGCAGATTGACTGGCAGAAGTAGTCCTACATAATCATAGGAGACTAGACCTCTAGTCCATGAAGGAGGGGCCCCTTCTTGCTGCCCTTGGAGAAACACGCTGCTTCTATGCCAATCAGTCAGTAATCATACATAACACCCTAGCCCTGATATGAAAACACATCAAGAAAAGAGACCCAACAACTCCAGGCTGGGTCCAGCTGGTACTAAAATCTTTTCTCCTTGTCTGCCTGGATGACCAACCTCATCTCTGCTATGGTGGGCCCCTTTGTCCTACTGCTATTAGGCATTACAATAAGACCTGCATTTTAAATTGCCTTGTCAATTACATCAAACAGAGAATCAATGCAGGTATAATCGTGGTCCTGTGCTCTCAATACAGTCCTTTGTCTGCAGAAGATGGATCAATGATTTAATTCATGTAAAAAAGGAGGGGGTATGTTAGAGCAAAAATAGCTTCTCTGTTGCTAATCAGAATTCTTTGCTTCTGGAACTTGACTTGCATGTCTGCTTGGTTAAATGGTACCAGCCCCATAGAAAGCACGTAACCACAAAAGCGTAGAAAAATAAAATGTACCCAGAACCTGAGGAGGAAACCAGGATGTAACTAGATAATGCTGTAAAGTTACCCTATACACCTGCCATATCCTGTTTACCATGTAAAACTGACTATAAAAACCCTAAAAAATGTCTTTTCAGGGCCTTAGTCCAAAGGAAAGGAGTACTGGCCCCATCTTGCTGGCTGTTCTCTGGTACTTGTAATAAATTTCTGTAGCCTTCCCTTGCCCCTGTGGGCCTCCTATGCAAGGATTTTTAGTTCTTACTTTGTGAATATGTCCATAACTTCCATTTTTGATGAATCTTAGTAGTGCCTTTTTAATTCAATTTCTAAATGTTTGCAATTTAATAGCCAAAACAATGACTTTTATATCATCTCTCTTCCATTTCTGATGAGGCACAATAGCTGTCTGACTCAGTAAGTAAAAATTCAAAGACAGCCATGTCTAGAAAATTTTGTGGAATTCTTCCTAAATTTCCTCCTGCCACTTCCCTAATGCTAATTTTGTTCTTTCTATTTCTATTCATTTTTGTACTATAAGCCACTCTTCCTTTCAGTCCTTCCATGTGCCACAATGCTCAAAAAGCCAGCACTTCAAAGAACGAAAACCTTTATGACCTTTATCAGATTGAAAGCAATTCTGCACTGATCTGAAGAAATTGTAAAATTGAACTTTGACTACTTTGAACTCATTTTAGGGGCTAGAGGAATAGCACAGCAGTCAGTGTGCTTGAGTAGCAAGTACAAGGCCTGGGTTCAAATTCCCAAAACTGCATGAACTGGGAGTGACGAGGCATTCCTGTAATTTCACCACTGGGGACGCTGAGTCAAGAGGATTGCTGTGATTCTGAGGCTAGCCTGGGCTACGTAGGGAGTTCAGGACCAGCCTGGACTGTAAAGCCAAAGAGTTCCCCTAACTCACTAAGTCACTTAGGGTGGGCCTGCCTTGCTCTCCTCCTGCCTCAGCCTCCCGGAGAGCTGGGATGACACATGTATGCCACTGGACCTGACATTTCAGGTTGTTTGGAATACAGATTGTGTGAGAGATTCTGTGTAATCTGCAGGCCTGTGGGGAGAGAAGAGTGTCCAGGGGAGTGCACACTGACAGCCATGTGAGGAAGACGTGACAGACGGACTCCCCCCCCCATTTTATTGATATGTATAAGTGCAAATTTTAAGGTTTACAATGGAGTTGAGCATTTTGTGCACCTACATATCTTGTCAAGGTGACAAGGACTTTCCCACTCTCCTTTTGTCCCTTCCCCTACTCCTCCCTCCCTCCCCACCATACCTCCCTGTTTCACTTTGGTTTTCATTTTAAGTTCCATAAGAGTTGTGACCTGGGTCTCTCATATCAGAGACCATTTGATGTTTTACCTTCTCCCTCCTGGGAATATTTCCAAAAGAGGCCAAAACAACACATAACAGAGATATATGTATACCCATGTTCATAGCAGCACAACTAACAATAGCTAGAACATGGAAGTCACCAAAATACCTATCAATAGACCAGTGGATACACAAACTGTGATACTTATACACAATGGAATACTACGCATCTGTAAGGTCCAACAGCATGGAGGCTTTTGCAGGCAAATGGAAGAAGTTTGAGAACATCATGCTTAGTGAAGTGACAGACTTTTAACTGCTCATTTAGTTGACCTTGCAGGACAGTGTCTCATATTTCATGCACAGTACAAGTACATAAATATTCAAAACATTATATCATCCTCACAATTTATTCAGAGCATTTTATAAGATATATATTATTATAGAATCATATAGTATCTACACTCTGTTCTCTTGTTAGTGCTAAGACAGCCACCATCCTACTTACAGCAGAAGGGATCTCATTTCTAGAGTTACCACATGATACTTCTGAATGAGTCACGTGTTTCACAAAAATATGAAAGATGTACAATGAAACAAAAGTGTGCTTTATTTAATAGGAAAAAAGTAACTATATATGTATATATATTAGGAACTGCTTCAGAGGAGGCTGAGATAGTGATCTTACTGGACAAAGGTTTGTGAATTAATGATCACAAACGTGGTAAGAGCTCTAAGTATGAAAAAGAACCAAAGGACTGATTTCTAACTAAATAAAGAATATAAATGATGAGATGGAAATGCTAAAAAGTAATTGAGTAAAAGGTGTTTGAACTGCCAAGTTTAATAACTGAAGAAACCTTCACCAGGGGAGAGAATAAGTGATCTGGGGCGACAGAGAAAAGCAGCAGCAAACCTTGAGACTAAGGCCCTTGTGAAGGAACCATGAGACGGGGAGAAGAACATGACGAGGAGACTGAAGTAGAACCTAAGAGAGGGTCCCATGGCACGTCAGGGGACACAGGAGGGACCCCAGAAAGAAAGACAAAGGGAAGAAATAATATTGTAAGAAGCGATGTCCCAAACCCACAGGCATGTGATGAAACACACCTGTCCCACACCCCGACACTCCTGACACACTCAGTGTGGGTGACCGAGAGGCACTTCATGAGTCACACGGGACCCAGTGCCCTGACACCCACGGGGGAAAGGAGAAGGTGGGCCCTGCAGGGCGGCTGCAGGTCAGGGCCGGGCCGGGAAGGGAAGGGCCGATTTTCCATCAGGAGCTGCGCACGCCAGGGGGGCAGGAGCCAAGAATAGAATCAAAGAAAACACCATGGATCCAGGAGGAATTCTGCGTGGGACCACAGCGCCCTTCCAAAAGCAGGAGGAGCAGCGGAGGGCAGAGGAACCCTGGGCCACCTGGACCCAGCTGGGCGCCGCCCGCTGCCATGCCCCGCGGGAGTGGCCCGTGCAGACGCGGCACCGGACTTGAGCTCTGTGCCCGCCTGGCACAGCCCCAGCGCCCGGGAACCCAGTAGGCCCGCGGCCTTGGCCTGGGACGGGTGGCTGGGTAGAGCACAGCTGCTGCGCGGAGGCGTGGCTGGGTCCGCTGATCGGCCTTCAACCCGCCTCTGCTGGGACAGGGGCTGGAGGACGCGCCCAGAGCGCAAACCCCGGCCTCTCTCTGTGGCGGGTGGGGGCTGCCCCAACGGGGTCACGAGACCCTCTGCACGGGTCGCGTGTCCCACAGGGTTGCAGCCGGCACCCGCGCGGCCCCTTGTAGGACTGCGGCTCCCCACCCTCCCTGCTGAGGCCAGGCCGGCCTGAACTGCAGGATCTGGGGGCCTGGAGGCTTCCCAGCCGGGTCCAGCACCCTCCACATGGTGGGAACCGGGCTACCATTTCCTATGATTTTCTAAGGTGAGCTGGACCCAGAATTCAAATAAGATAGATTGCCACATTACTAAATTTAATAATACCCTCTGAAACAGAACAGGTTACTAGCCACAACCTCTGGGAATCTTTTCAAACTGCAGCAATTTAGCCTTATAATTGCTGCCCCAGGGCAGGAATATTTACATATGGATATGAAGTTTTCAAGATATTCTGTTCAATTTCCTTTTGGGGGGCATAGAGTATTTTATTTTGGAACCAAGGGCATAGGAGTAAAAGCTTTGTCAAAGCACAAAGAGACCCTGAATTCGGGTGTCTTCTAATCTGTTTCTTTTCTCTCCTTTAAGCAAATCCACTGAGGGAATTGGCATCCCACCCACATTTTCATCTCCTAGCTCATTCCACTGGAGCCCTTCAGATCTGTCAGTGTTTCCCTCAAGACCCCAGGTGTAGTGGGCTGTTACGAGTGTAGCTGTTAACTAGCAAATATGGAATAGAAAGAAGGGTTTCAGGAGCAACACGGAGCACTGGTCCCTACACAGTTTCTACTTTGAATTTGATTATGGAGCTGGCAAACTGCCCAGCCCATCTGAAAGTGAAGGCATTTTCTGTGAGAGAATGTGGCAGGAGGAGGGAGTAAGAGGGGTCAAGGACACAGTGGCACTCATACACCTGCCTGACCTCTAAATAAGAGAGGAATGGACCCATGTTGTGGTTAGGATCTGGAGTGTCCCCCAAAAGTCTCATGTATTTTAATAGAACCATGTGATGCTGGTGGATTGGGTCTGGTCTGGAGGTGTGGATTGCAGTTAAATTAGGATTATCGGTGTGTCGTGGCCACACCTGGATGCACGAGGGACTGGTTACTGGGCGGAGACCTGAAAGGATACATAAGCTGCACCTGCTTTCCTGGAGGACTGGGACTAGTCTCAACTAGGCTCAGTTTGTCTTCCTGTTTTGTCGGGGAAGCTGCCTCCACCTCTCTCTCTGCCATGTACTTCGATTATTGCCGGCCGCCCCTGAATGGACTGTGACCTTCTAGACTGTGAGCTAAAATAAACCTTTCCTTTCCTAAGTTTGTGGGTGTTGGGTATTGAGTCACAGTAATGAAAAAGTAACTAAGACAACCCATCTAAAGATATTAAGGCTTTATTTATTTTAGCCTTCCTTCGTAAATAACGATTTACTCCCTTTTCTCTGAAATTACATGCTTGTACTTTTTTTTTCTTGCTGTGTTTTGTGCTTCATTTGGAAGTTTTACAACTGAAAGAAATGATTTTTCTTGAAGCTTTACACAAATGTTTTGTAACATACAAGTTGTAACTACCAAAACACATTCTTTCAGGGGTGCTTCGACCCTAGCTCTGCCATTTCAAAACTCTGAGCTTGAGCAACTCACATAACACCTAAGCACTTTACTACCTCACAGACAGATTACAGATTAAATGATTGCATGAATGTCAAGCACTTATAGCACAGGCACACAAAAAATAAGCATCATTTCTGCCATTATGTTGTTTTCTTCACCTCAGTCTTCCACCTCTCATGTTTTCAGTCCCTTGCCCTGCACAGACCTCATGCCTGGGAAGCACGACTTTGGCAGAGGGCAGAGGCTACTGACTGGGGTGAAGGGGATGGTGGTCTTCCCCAGACGCTGCACCTCATTTGCAAGCTTGGGACTCTCTACCTTTGCTCGTTGACCACAGACCACAGATTCAGTTCATTCACACAGTATCAGGAAAGGAAAGGCTAATTAAAGACTATTAAAAATTGCTTTACTGACCTGGAAATATGCTCTGTTAGCATTAGAAATCAAAAGCTAGACACTAATGAAAATATAATTTGATCCTTTCAATATATATAGAAAATGTCAATCAGAGGGAGCAAAGTATTGCCAGTACTGTAATAGCAGATGACAACAAGGAATGATTTATCCATTGGTCTATTGATGGGTATTTTGGTGACTTCCATATTTTAGCTTTTGTTAGTTGTGCTGCTATGAACATGGGTATACATATATGTCTGCTATGTGTTGTTTTAGCCTCTTTTGGATATATTCCCAGGAGGGGTGTCGCTGGATCAAAGGGGATATTTATTTCTAGTCTTTTGAGAGATCTCCATACTGCTTTCCAGAGTGCTTGTACGAATTTACATTCCCACCAGCAGTGCAGGAGGGTTCCTTTCTCCCCACAGGAATACTATGCATCTATAAAGTTCAACAGCGTGCTTTTACATGCAAATAGAAGAAGCTTGAGAACATCATGCTTAGTGAAGTGAGTCAGAAGCAGAAGGTGAAACATCAAATGGTCTCTCTGACATAAGAAACCCAGATCACAACTCTTATGGAACTTAAGACAAAAAACAAAGTAAAACAGGAGGGTAGGGCGGGGAGGGAGGGAAGGGTGGATAGGGGGAGGGACAAAAGGAGAGTGGGAAAGTCCTTGTCACTTTGACAAGATAAGTAGGTGCACAAAATGCTCAACTTCATTGTAAACCTTAAATTTTGCACTTATACATATCAATAAAATGGAGGAAAAAAGAAATGATTTATCTTCGGGTGGAGGTTCGAAAAGAGAGAAGGGCAGGATTTGTAACTTTGCCACGATATGTATGTGCACAAAATACTCAAGATCAGTGTAAACTTTGTTTTGCACTTATACATGTCTATAAAATGGGGAAAAATGAAAAAAAGAAATGATTTATCTTTTAAATTCATGTACAATTTTATCTCTGAAATACCTTAAAATGAAAAATTTAAAAAGTTAAATAACCAAAGGTAAAATCACAAATGATTATCTCAAGACTTGTGAAGAAAAACATTTGACTAGATAAAATGTATAGACATTATAAAAACTTTCAGAAACTTGCAAACTGAAGAAAACTCCCTTAATAGGATGAAAGGAATCTGGGGAAAGCCTCATAGTACTAGAGTATCATACTTCATGGTGGCAGTACACATGCCTTTACCCAAAGTACAGGGAGAAAACAAGGATGTGTTTTCTCTTTCCACTTTTTTCAACACTAGGCAACAGGTTCTAGTTAGCAATTTGGCAACTAAGAGAAATAAAAAGTATTCATATTGACAAGGAAGATTAAAACAAGTATTCATAAAAGACCTTGTTTAATGATTTTTGAAAAGACTGAAATTTTGGCACAGAGTAAAAGTTTATCTTCTGCACAGTAAACATAATAGACACTATAGAAATCAAATTAAATCAAGATCAAGTCTAAGTTATTGCAATGTAGTGGTATAATGAAGTCTAATTGGATGAAGAGGCTATTGCTAGGAAAGCCAAGAAAATATATGTGGATAACAGAAAAGAACTCATGTTTAAAAATGGGAATGCTTGATGAAGTATGAATATTACACAAAAGTTACAAAAAATGCACTAACAAACACAATTAAACATGAAAACTTTCAGCCTCTTAAAAAATACTCAACTATAGAGAACTAAGGGGTTTGAGGAATAGCACAGTGGTTAAAGCACTTGCCTTGCAATCCAAGGCCCTGAGTTTGATTTTCCATCACCACATACAGCTGGGCATGGAGGTGTACTCCCTCAATCCTAACACTCGGGAGGCTGAGGCAGGTAGATTGTCCTGAGTCCAAGGCCAGCCTCGGCTACACCATTGAGTTCAGGACCAGCCTGGGCTACAGAGTGAGACCCTGTGTCAAAAGAAAAGAAAAGAAAATGAAAAGAAAAAGAAAAAGAAAAAAAGAAAAAAATTTAAGAACTAAGACTGACTTTATGTCATAAAGTGTTAGTGTAAACTTGAAAAATAAATTTTAATTCAATTAATGATTATAAATATTATTCATGTCATTGTGCAGGATATATTTTATTTTTAATATGTTTTTAAAATAGTCATTTTTATTATTTATTTTTAAATACATGAGTTCCAAATTCTATAACAATTAGAAACATGTGGCTTGGGGAATCAATGACTACCTACACCAATTTTGGCCTCTTTTTTCCTTCCTTCTTACCTTTGCCCTACATCTTCCGTCAATGGGCCCAACTTGAGTTAATAATATGAGATAAATTTGAAACAGAAAAAATATTTAAAACTAAAAAGAAAAACCAGACTGGAACTGAAGATTAAAATGAACTCAAATTCACCACATTTAAAAAAAATGTAATTAACAGAAAATATTGTACATTTTTTATGTATAGCATAATATTCTGAGGTGTATACATAGTGGACAAGTTAACCTCAGTAACTAATAACTGCATCACCTTATGTAGTTATCATTTTATATTGATAGCATACACACATGACATTTTCATGAATACAACATGTTGCCATAAACTCTAGTCACCTTGCGGAACTATAGACATCTTGAAATGTATTTTTCCAATCAATGTGATGAGGACTCATGTCTTACTCATGCGACCTGTGCCTCACCGTGAAGCTGGGGCCCTATCCTACTAGCTTATGCCCATAAACAGTGGGTGAGTCCAATCCGTGGTCTGTTGGGGTTTTTTTCCCTTGATTTTTTAGGGTCTTTCTCCCTCTATTTAAGTATGATATGTTGGATTCTCCCTTGTGTTTCCAAGGCACGGTAAAATATCTTTTTTCCCATTTTTATTATGTGATTATTATTATTATTTATTATTTTTATTATCAATGGGTACATTGAGCTGGAGAATTTGGAGGACATATACATAGCATCAACATTACAATCCCTCTTGTTCCTTTTTTGGCCCTTGTCCATCCTTTCCATGCCCTCTAACTCCCACCATTACACCCATTTAAGTTCTATATAAATGCCTGTATTCTGGGTTTCTCATATTAGAAAACCAATGCATATTTAACCTTCTGAGATTGACTCGTTTCACTAAGCATGATGGTCTCAAGTTGCAGCCATTTACCTACAAAAGCCTCAAATCTGTCTTCTTTATAGAAGAGTACTACTCCATTATGGACCATTGTGGACATAGACTACACTTTTTGTATTCATTGGTCTGTTGATGTGTGTTTTCTACATTTTAGCTATTGTTAGTTGTGCTGCTGTAGACATGGGTATACATGGATCTCTGTTACTTGTTGAAAAGATACCCAAAAGAGCTATCACTGGATCTAATGGAATATTTATTTTCAGAGTTTTGGGTAAGAAATTATTATTCCCTTGCTTAGCAAGTGCTAAATCAAGTGCTAAGTACCCGAGTTTGATTCCCCAGCACCACATAAATTGGGCGTGGTGGCACACGCCTGTAATCCCAGCACTCGGGAGGCTGAGACAAGCGGATTGCCCTGAGTCCAAGGCCAGCCCGGGCTCCATAGTGAGTTCAGGACCAGCCTGGACTACAGAGCTGGACCTTGTCTTAAAAAAAAAAAAAGTTATGATGAAAAACTTTAAAAGGAAATTTTATTACTTACATACATAAGCTGACTATACTATATATTTAACAACTGGCCCAAGACTCTTCCTCTTCACTGAGTAAAACAAGGACCAGAAAAGTAGTGGGCCACAGTTTGGATACTCCCGACTCGGTACCTGAAGTCAGTCAACTGTGGCGAGTTGCTGTATTGTCATCGTGGCACAGAAAAAAGAAAAGGAGACATGTTTACAAACAGGTCACTTCTGCGCCCGTTCCCCTAGGTAAAGGCAGGCAGGCGTCTCTGCTTAACTTCAGTAAGGTGGAAAAGGTCAGTGTTCCCAGTGCTGTCCAAGACAGGAGACACTGAAATAGTTGTGAACCTCCTAGTGATTACAGAGGTGAGATTTACACAGGTTTGGGCGTGTCAGGCGTGGCAAATGCAGCAGTTAGAGGGCTGGCCTAGGAAGCACAAGGCCCTGAGGTCAACTCCCCAGCGCCACATAAGCTTGGAGAGGTGGCACACGTCAGTAATATGTGTACTCGGGAAGCAGAGGCAGAAAAATTGCTGTGCATTTGAATCCTGTACTACATAGTGAGTTCAGCCCAGCCTGAACTACAGAGCAAAACCCTGTCTCAAAAGAATAGATTTGCAACACTCCTGTTTTGTTGTTGTTGTTGAGATTGAGAAAGATGTTACACTAGTGGGCAAATGCCTATTGGTATAAACAAAAAGGCTACCCAAAAGGGCACCTCGCTTTGTAGCTTTCTTAGTTGGTCCTTCTTCACTTTTTCAAGCTACTCTGTATCTGTCAAACGCTTTGGGGCACATTTTTATTATTAACAGTGAGTATAGAGAAGCACCTATAATAGCTTAGACAATTTCTTGCATCCTTGTTCCTTAAAGTCATGCTATTACGACCACTGTTTTCTGTTAGTTGCACTAAGGAACACTGGTGGGAGCGGAGATTCCGCACTTAAACAGCTTAAGCTCACATTCATTCTACAAGTATGAGATCACTTCACATTCATTGTGCCTGTGTGTGATTAGCACACATTCATTGTACAAATATGTTATTAGACTGAAAAATAGTTTACTCCCTTACTTGTGGGAACATTTCATGTCCCAGTATTCCGTACTCTGCTTTCTTTAATCAGAATAGCTTGATTAAATAAAAGACTCAAGGAAATTTTTAATAATTTTGAACCACTTTAATAGTTTATAAAAAATGTTTAAGTGGCCTGCCTATTTTTGTTATACAACTTTTAGACATGGTTATTTTATGAAAAAAACCGTGAGTAACAGTGACCCACAATCCTAAAATGCATTAATTTAGAAATTACTTTTTATTACAGAGACAAGCTGTCACTGTGTTGCTCAGGATAACCATGAACTCCTGGGCTAAACAAACTTCCTGCCCCAATATCTTGATTTAAAAAATTTTTATCTTTGTAACAAAACTGGGTGGTATTCTCTTCAAAAGTCTAGAATTATGCTATCCAAACATGTTTCTGGCAATTTTTTTTCCCATTCGATTTTGTGTTATGGCTTTACATAGAATTTTTTTCCTCCTCATCAGCACAAGTCCTTTGATTAATGCTGGGTTTCAGGGTAGACCAGGCCACCCCCTTGTAAGATGTTTACATCCTTATGAGGAATGAAGGAGTTTGCCACAAGCTTAATGTCTATTTGTTAGGGCATTTGTCTAGGGCCTTCTTAGTCCCCTACCTTCCCCCTACCAACTCACCTACTTGTGGGTTGGTGTTGTGGTTAGGATCTGGAGTGTCCCCCAAAAGTCTCATGTAATTTAATGTTATGGATTGTGTATGGAACCATGTGATGTTGGTGGATTGGGGCCTAGTCTGGAGGGGTGGATTACAGTTAAGACTAAAGGCGTGTGAGTTGGGATTAATGGTGTGTATGGCCACACCTGGATGCAGGAGGGACTAATTACTGGGCGGAGACCTGAAAGGATTTATAAGCTGCACCTGCCTTCCTGGAGGACTGGGACTGGTCTCAGCTTGTCTTCCTGTTTGTGATGTCCGGGGAAGCTGCCTCCACCTTTCTCTCTGCCCTGTACTTCGATTGTTGCCGGCCACCCCTGAATGGACTGTGACCTTCGAGACTGTGAGCTAAAATAAACCTTTCCTTTCCTAAGTTTGAGGGTGTCGGGTATTAAGTCACAGAAATGAAAAGGTAACTAAGTCAGTTGGGAAGTGAGGACTTGAAATGAAAACGAAAAGGACAAGAACTGTGATTTGCTTGGAGGCTCATGGGTGACTTTCTCTGCTCTTTCTGACTGTCACAGATTTATCACTTCATTTCCCATGGTGCTGCTCACTTGATTGTACTGCAAAATTGCCACTGTTCCTGATAAACTGTCTTATACTAAAGGAGAGAAGGGGGGAAAAAAGGAATTATGACCTATCCTGTTAGTAGGATTTTTATGAAACTTCAACTTAAAAGGATTGTATTTATTTACATCTTTAAGTTGGAGTATAAATTTCCTGTCATGTTTGTTCTTTTTCTTGTATGTTTGTTTACAGATTGATTTTGTTAGTAAGTTTCATTTTAGGACATTAATCAAAACAACTTGAGATAATCAGGATGTCTTCTTCCTAATTTGCCTAACTTGTGTTTTACAAATAGATGAAGCCCAGAGAAAGTAATTCAGTGGTAGAATTCCTGCCCAGTATGGGTGAGGCCTTTGGTGTGAAGGCGAAGTTTAGAGGAAGGCAGGTGCAAGGTACTGAAGATCTTCTCACACTGGACTCAAATGACACATAGTTCTTCTAGCAATTGTGACTACTCTTGGGAAATAATTACTAGAAAATTTCATTGGTATCCTTTGGTGGCAAGTCATATACCTACCCTCTGCCTTTCATGTGTCAAAGGTTCAGACTGTCAGAGGAAAAAGACTTCATTACAAACCATGTTATTTTTACAAATAGTTTAGGTGTGCAAGCCATTCACCATTTTGGGAAAACATTCATACTAATGTAGGAAAACCAGACTATATACACCTTTCTAAGAATAGCCATGTCCGTCAAACTTTTTTTTTTCTTGAGACAAAGTATCTCTCTGTAGTTGAGGTTGGTCCCGAATTTATTAAGTAGCCCAGGCTGGTCTTGAAATCACAGAAATCCTTCTGCCATGGCTTCTCCAGTACTGGGGTTACAGAGGTACTATTTTTAGGTGCTGGAGAATCAAACCAAGCGCCTTGTGCTTGCCAGGCAAGTACTTGAAACACTGAGGCATTCCTCCATCCCTTTGTCAAACATTCTGAATATATACATATACATGCATATATATATATATATATATATATATATATATATATATTCTATTGCACTTTCTGTTTGATTATTTGATTATGCATTAGACTTTTCAAGTGAATTTGGTACGAACAACTAAATTTTAAGAATTTTCCCCAGATTTTCTTCTTTTTAGTACATGAAACAATCACTTATAAATATGGTTAGATTTCCTCATTTCAACAATTTTACCACATTTTAATTATGTCTCATCGGGAGCTAAATTCTTGATTCCACCCAGAAGTAACTATTAAGAATCAATTTAATTGCCTACAAAGATCAAAGGCTTCTCTACTAAAGGTGGCGATGAAGAGCAAAGAATGTGGAGCCACCTCACCTGTTAGATGTGAACCTACAGCTGTGCTGAGAGACCGACCTCAGCCAAAGTGTCCAAATAGGCTTGTAGTTTTCAATAAGATCACAGAGGAATAATATTTTAACTCTGATTAATTCCAACAATAACACATTTGAATACCTTGACAAGCAGGATGATGAAGTCATTCATGAGAGACTGTGGTATTTTGTTTTATTGTGCCTCTTCTGTTTATATACCCTTCATAAAGAAAAGCTAATATATGAGAAAATGTATATATGTACAGCTAGAAAAGAAATTGCTATCACAATCATTTTGCTGAGGTGTTTACCTACAATATAAAGAACATTTATTGATAGGTGAATTGTCGGTGCTCAAGAATTTTCAGTTTCCAAAGGCTACCTTGTTTAGTATCTGTGCAGAAAAGAGTGAAAACACCATGCCTACGAGTGCTAGCCTATGAAAGGTCTGTTTCTATGCATGACTCTTGTCTGGTATCAGAATAGACCCCTATACCCAGAATTGATAATACTACTACTAATAATAACAATAAAAAGACCTGTCTGACTGTGCTTAAGTGGTTGGTGCAAACAATGTGGTTAATGCGAACTGCTTTTCTTCTGAAACTTTGCAATTTGGTACATGATAGGCAGAGGATATCTATGTTACCAGCCCCGAATAAAAAGTTTCAGTGCGTACGTCCTAGTACCTTTCTGAGGGCAGGAATGTCAACTGCATTGCTGCAGTTTTTGTTGTTGGAGAAGAGCTCACCCTTCCTGGAATGGAGACAGTACAAGGAGGTCCGCATAAGCATTTTTCCAGATTCTGGTTATGCCTTTCCCGCTGTGTTCTGGCTGTATCTGTAGGCGACATCTCTGGCATATATCCTAGGCTTGCCTACAACTGTATATCAAGTCCCATAAGCCCTGTGAGTAATCCTGTAGACTCTAGGCACAGTCACTCTCCATAGGCATCTTACAGACACTGACTTTAACTTAAATAGCATTTTATTGATCCAATGCATTTGGTCACAAAGTTGTGGGATGATTTGCCATTTTGTGCCTCTTCTCATAAGATAAAAACAAAACGACTCCCAATATATTTTTAATCTTGAATTTCAGTAAGTCAGTTTGCAATGAACAGTTTACACAGTAAAAGCAGAATTGTGGAAGAAAATTGGGAAGGCAGTGAGTGCACACAGTAGAAACAAGAGTGTACATTTAAAGAAAAATAAGCACAAGTGTTACTGTTCCTTCAGCTTCGAGGTACAGTGGTTCTTTGTTCTAGAATTTTGAGGGGAAAAAGTAAAATTTAATAAATCATGAAATGACTCCTTGTGGGCTTCCAAAAATAACAGCTTAAGTGGGCAGAAAGGGATCACATTATTAATGAATGCCATCTTTCAAAATTGCACAAAGAAAAAAATAACATTATCTTTGCTGCAATGTCAGTGTGTGCTCTTTCAGCCTACTTTTTAACTCTTGAGTGGCTGTTGAACAAAGGAAGCATATTTACACTGTACATTTCCAAATTAACCAAAAACAAACGAAAGTATTCATAGTGATCATCACATTCAAAGAAAATGTTCCTGCCATCAGTTTGAATTAAAATACCAAACCATAACAATATGTCACTAAGAGCTACAGTAACACAACATAAAATCTTGGAAAATAATAATTCTGTGTTAATATTCTAAGCATGTCTGTTGATTTTTTCATCCATAAAAGCAAAATGATTTTTTGAATGCATATAACACAGTATGATGCATTTTCCAACACTGTCACATTTCACGTTGTATCACAGAATATTTCCAAAAAATGAATAGTCCTTGAAGACAGATTTCTTTAAGTGTAGCTCCAAATTCCTTTCTTTTTCTCTAAGATTCTTGTGACACATGAGACATTTGCATCCATTCTCCTTGGCATTACTCTTTTCATCCACTTACTATTTTGTAATTTTCTGTTTTTCCTCTGCAAGTTGTCTCAACATACCTGACTTCTTGATTAAAAACGAGCTAAGAGACTGGCCCTAAGTGGAAGTGGGCCTTGAAAACAAATGCAGGAGGATAGAATTCAAGGAAGAAAGGCAATGAAAATGATGAATAGCTTGAGAGTAATAGATGTCAATCACTAGTACAAAGTTACTCTCATTGACATGATAAGCCTCTGAACATCATCTGTCATTAAAATAAAAGTGATATGATAAATAATGCTGCATCTCATGTAACTCTAATCTCATGACAAAAAGACTGTCTTCAACACTGAGTTTAGTTTGAATATACATATCTAATAAAGATACTTTTATGTCTGTTAGTTCTCATAATAAAGAAGTAGGAATTTGATTTTTAAACAAACTTTTTTCTTAGACATTAAACATCTTTAAGGCAGGGAAGTAAATCTACTTATCATCCCTTAAATTTTTCCTCCAAGCTCTCAGACTCTTCTCCGTGCTTATATTATAACTGAAGTTTGAAATAAAAAAGAGGAAGGAGTTATGATGATAATTTACTCCTTTTGTTGCTGTGTTATAAAACTTATTTTTTTGAGACAGGGTTGTTATGCCCAGATTGCGAGGACCCCAAAGACCACCAGGAGACCTAAGGGCAAAGAACCTTTATTCAGGCTTAAGCTCAGGCTCCCAGACTTCACCAATGCAGTGGATCTGTTCCGAGAGCCCCGAGTAGCAGTCAAGCAGGGCTTTTATGGGCTAGGGAAAGGGGTGGTTACAGGGATTATGATGTAGGCACAGCATCATCACACAAAAAAACTAATCATAATTACACAGCACTAATGAAAACAGCACTAACCATTCAGAATGCATTCAATATTTGAAATATTTGGTGGGGCTATGATAACTTTTGAGATTCTTCTGAAAATGATCAATTATAAGATGAGCTCAGTGGTCCCAGGTGGGGGTTTGGGCAAGCGGCGAGTGATTGGTCAGTTTGTACAAAGGGACTACAGTCTCCAGACCTTAGTAACTCTCTATAATTTCCAGACTTTACCTCCGGCCACAGCAGGAATGCTAGATATGCATGTTTTTAAACTTTTCTGATTGGCTATTTTAAGGGTGGTGGGAGGGCGGCTGAAGCTTTAAGCAACTTGTGGTTTGTCCTGTAACTGCCTTGTTACTCTGGGGAACTGACGTACAGCCCTATTTGCTTTTCTGGTGGGTCTGAAGCCTGTCATGGAGTTTGTTTAGCCTGGGTCTTTCAAGGGTCTTATTCTGTGGCCCAGGTTGGTCCTGAACTTACTCTCTAGCCCCAGCTAACCTTAGACTCACAGTAATCCTCCTACCTCAGACTGCAGAGTGCTGGGATTATAGACATGTGCCACCCTGCCCAGCTTTATGTGATGCTGGGGAGTCAAACTCAGGGCCTTGTGCTTGCTAGGCAAGTGCTTTAACCACTGTGCCATTCCTCCAGTCCCTATAAAAGTTATTTTGAGAAAAATGGAATTAGCAATTGAGAGGTGGCTGGCCATTCTGTATGGTTTACTTCTAGATTTTCTGCTGAATTGTTTTTATACGACGATTTGTTTGCTGACGTTATGTATTCTTTTTAATTTTTGTTTGCATATTTTTTGACACACCGTCATCTTATTTTGATAGTGTTGATGCAAAAATTTACTTTCATCTTAAAAAGTTTAATAGATGGTTCATTCTGAAGCCAAATATGAGTGACCAGGCCCAGGAACATGCATTTAGGATTTCCAAGATGACATGTTCCAATGAGCAGCAGTTACATACAGTATTTATAGTTATAGAACAAAAACATCATAAATCAGAGCGGGTCACCCCGAAGTGGAGAAACTTCCACCACAGGCCTCAGGTATTATCTAAAAACATTTTTAACTCTGGAGTTGGTAGAAGAAAGATGTTACTGTTTAGCATTTTAAAAGAGTCACTTAGTTATCCTAGGAATGTTATACCTGGAAGGAGTGATCACAAGATGTTAAGTTAGATATAGAGGACACTCTCTGGGGCCATGGAAAGGGCTAAGACAGCCCCTAAGGGTCTGGCTCTGTAAAATAATCTAGGCTCTCCACAGGTTCTCTGTGATCCATCCACTTAATCCACAGTCTCATTATGAAGAAAGCTGTTTTCACGAGCTTTCAGTTATCAATAGCATACAGCTTGAGGATTTGTTATATACACATTCTGCTTTGATCTCTTTTCCTTCCTGTCCTCCCACTCTTGCTTTACCTTTCCCCAATTTGTATATTCATTGTAAAGGGATTTTTTTTTTTTCTTTGAGCTTGGCTGATAGGTCGTTTAATTAATAATTATTTAAGTAGATGTATTATTTTAGAGTTCACCTCTGAGGATATTGGGTTATGTTTTCTGCTAAAAACTATTCGTGTAAAAAAGCAGCAGGCTATCACTTGTAACAGTCTGTAGCTGCCCACCTCCCAAAACTACTTAATGGGAAAATATTAAGTAGTTTAAAAAGACAATAGAGTGAAAGATTTTAAGGGAAGAGTGCCTAGTAACCAACCTTAGCAAGGAAATTGTTTAACATAAGAACAACCCCTTTCTCAGCCCAACTATAAGAACTCCTAGGCAGGGAACCAAGGAGCAACCCACATTTCTAGGTTCTCCTGCTTACTAGCAGAAGCTTTACCTTATTTTCTTTCCTTTTCTATCTTACATTCCCCTTCAGTAATTTTCCTAACGTAGAGTGTTCACAGCCTGCAAAAAAATCATGTTTTTATATGTTAGAAATTTTAGTTTTTTCTGAAGGCATGGTGAGTATTCTCTTGTGGAGACACTTATGTCACCATATACACAAAATAATTTAAAGTATATATAATATAAATATCATTCATTCAAGATTACCATTTTTAACGTGGGTAGTGGGAGGCAAGATGGTTTATTAACAAGGAAATAAGGAAAGGCAGTGTTTTAAAGAAAATTTTAGTTTGATTTCCCCATGCCTTGAGAATGAAAGATCTAAGCAATTGTAACTATAGATCTGAAAATGAAAGGATTTAGAAGTAGAGATTTGATTTGTAAGTCATTAATATTGACATGACATCAGTCAAGCACGGAACCTGATTAGTGTCTCTAAGGGAGATTAGACTATTGGAGGACAAGAGTCCTTCCAGGCTTTGAATGGCTGTTAAACGAAAGTGTAGGCAACATATGGACGAGACTGATAAGGCTCACTCTGTATAAGGAATAACATAAAGCATAGTGATATAATGATGTAATGCAATCGTAATAAGCTTGTTGGTGATACTCTGAAATATAAAGAGCCCATTGGTGATGCCCTAAGTGAGTGGAAAATGCCCCTAGATAGAGAATATAAACCCAGAGTGCGTCAAGCAACCAGCTCTCACTCCAGGGGCTCAACAATCTGCCTAAGCGATGGAGTGATCTCCCACTGTCCTGGACTCCGACAGTCAAGGAAGGAAACCACCGCTCCGGCCCAGAGGATCAGCAAGGCAAAGCCACGAACCCACCTGCGCATGTCAACCAGTCAGGAGAGGTACTCTGGGTTATAGTCTAGTTAACCCTCTTAGGTGATAATAATTTTTTAGACTAAAAAATCGTAGACTATAACGAAGTGTGTTGTGTTGTGTGAACTTGCATACCTCTCGCGGTTATTCCTTCACCCCTCACGACAGAAAGGGGGAATAAAAGAATATGGGACATTAGGAAGGGGAGTGCTAGCGAAGTTGAGAAAAGCTATGGGATATCAACTTGAACGGTTTGGTTTTTTAATCTTCCCGTGTTTGTTAAACAAGAGGCATATTAGAAAGAAGTAATTGGAAAAAATACAAGCTCATCTAAGAAATTATTTAGAATACTAGAAGTTTATCAACTCGAATCAATCAACCTGAGATGGCTTTAGTAAAATGCGATTTTTTTTTTTTTGATGTGGATCCGTGACTCTTCATAGGAGCCAAGAGTAAGAACGTCATTATAACCAGCAGCTGACAACAATGAGGATCCAGGCACAACCTCATTTTACTTTTCATCTTTCCAGTCCTCTCCATTTGTCTTTTCTCTATTGATGGGGCACATCCTACTTGATGTGTTATAGCTTTAGATGCCCAGTGTTACCAATCCCCCTTCCCTCTTCTAAATCACCAGGAAAATTCCATGATTGGTCCAGACTGGATGTGATTATTCATCCTGATGTGACTCTGTGTGTGTATGTGAGTGTGTTCAGTGTATAGAAATCTGTTTTGTATCATGCTCCACTATTTAATCCAGTGGTAGAAGCTCTGTTATTTCTATGAAAATAAACACTGAGGTGGGGAAAATGATGCCACTTTCTTCCAATAGGTGTCCATGTGCTAATACCAGAACCTGGGAAAAGTTACTTGGCAAAGAGGAATTAAGTTTAAATATAATCAAAATTGATAATCATCTGCCATTGTGACAGTGAGATTATCTTGTGCTACCTGGATAGACCAATGTAGTCAACAGAATCCTTACATACAGATGAAGTTGGCACAAATGTAGAAGTCAGAGAAATATCAGGGCTAATTTAAGAGATGGAAGGAGACCACGGTTCCTAAAGATGGCAGGAATGTGTGTAGTTTCCCAAGTTGGGAAATGTAAGAAAAAAATTATTTGGTAAAGAGCAATTGAAGCAGTGTCTCCTGAAATGTCTGCAGAAAGATACTCCACTCTGCTGACATATCACATGTGTGACCCTTTAGATTTCTCATCTACAAAAATAAGGCCATACATATGTATTATTTTAAGCCACTAAGCTTGTGGTAATCTCTTTTCTGAGATAGAGTCTCAGTGTGTAGCCCAGGCTGGTCATGAACTTCGGATCCTCCTGCCCCAGCCTCCTCAGTGCTAGAATGATAGGCATGCACCATCACACATAGCAATTTGTGGTAACTGTTTTTACAGTAGCCATAGAAACAGAACACAGAGACACTTTTAGGAAGGTTTATATATATTCAAATATGAGGGAGAATAAGAAAGGAGGGAGGGGCAAAGATCATTTCAAGGCTGCATTCCTTAAATGCAGATATTTCAAGGGAAATACGAGGTTTTATCTGTTTATTTCAGTCTGTCTAGTACTTGTCTCTTCTTCTGAAAACAGACTTTTCCCCTGTATTTCTTTCATTTAGAATTTTTTCTCATTCCTTATGCTCCAACCATGTCGTTCTGTCCGAGTTTCTGCTTTATGTCACCCATATTTTCACTCCGGGGTGGTTACGGCCTTGTCTCTGCCAATCACGTTCTAGCAGGTGTTTTGCAAATGGGACGTGAGGGAAGAGAGACAACTTCTGTCCTGGCTGCAGTGACTTTTAGGCACAAGAGGGGAATAGATGGAACAAAATAGAGAATAACATTAAAACACAAAAAAGGAGAAAAGAGACCAGAGTGACTACAGCACAAAGTGAGATATGGAGAGGAAAGTAGAGAGGAGAGACGCAAAGGGAGTACAGT
>PVKB01008019.1:0-22882 GCA_004027205.1 Ctenodactylus gundi | reverse complement strand
CCCCCCCCCCCAGCTATGCTCTCCAACTTAACTCCTTGAGAGCTGGCCAGGTTCCTACTCCAGCCTGGGGTGGCAGCCAGGGGCTTTAGCTTCTAACTCACCATAGATTCCTCTTCCTTCCCTGCAGGTTTCTGCAGGCAATGGTGGCGCCCTGTCTTACAGGAACCCAGCAGTGGCAGCCACTTCTGCCAACTTGTAGAGGTAGATCCCCTGCCTGATGGCCAGCAGTGCCAGGCCCCTCCCTCTGTTTCTTCACTGCAAGAGCCCCCTGCAGCTAGCCTGGGCTGGTGAGCTGGGACTTCAGGTGGCTGCTCACAGCCTTCTTGGGAGGCTTGCCAGCCCCCTACTGACTTTAGCCTGGTGAAGCCCAGCTCGGCTCCAGGGAAATACGCCCGAAGCAGTGGGGTGGTGGTGTGGTGGCTGTTTCCAGGACTGATCTAGAAAGCCTGGAGTTGGTGCGAGAACCCGGATATGACTGAATAAAATATGGCCTGCCTGCACACCAATTGTGATCCTTCATCTGCGACCATGGTTAGGAGTGGCCATCAGAACATACCTAGGAGGTGACCCGGAAAGATCTGGGAGAGAAAGAGGCAAGCAGGAGGGAGGTTCACATATGTGAGAAGTGGGAAATGTGCGGAGAGGTGACATAGGGCACAGGGTGACCTGCAGAAGAACCTGAGGCCACCTGGGCCCCCTTCCTGGTAGCACAGGAGGAAGAAGGAAATGAGACCTGTGCTGCCTCTGGTGGGCCAGGTGACTCTGCCTGTCTGTAACTCTCCCTTTCCTAGGGCCTGGGTTTCACTTGTGCTGGCCGCCGCCCTCCTCTCTCTGGCAGTGTGCCCCAGGCATCTATTCTTAGCTGCCCGGGTGTGAAGTAAATCCTTGGGCAGTGATAACAGTGGCAGAGTCAACAAGGGCTGAGATAAGCTGAAGAGATGAGGGGCTGGATTGAATCCGGGTTCACCAGGTAGCCTCCCTCACCCCAGCTGCCCCACCTGCTTGCTGCCTCTGGGGTGGGCTGTTTTGCACCTTGGGAACGGGGAAGTGGTTCTGGTTCCCTGATCCCTTCGGGTCCAGGCATGGTGCCCACACCCTCAACCACATCCCCCCAGGGCCTGGTGCAGTCTTTGGTTTGCCTGACTAGGGCCTGATGCCCACAGCAGAGTGTTGTGACCCCTGGCGGCGCGGGACACCTAGGGCCTCAGCCTCGTGTGGGTGAGGTAGGCAGGTTGAAGCAGCTGGTGTAGAGCCCTCTTTCCTTTAGGTGCCACATCCAAGAGCAGCAGAGCACTCTGGAACCTTTGTGCCCAGCGCTTGGCCCAGAAGCTACAAGGAATGATCATGCTCAGAGAAGGCAGGAATGTGCCTGGTGTCAGTTTATTGTTTACAAACCATGAAAATTACAGCTGTTGCTCTGCACAGGCCTAGCAGTGCCCACCAGAGGGAGGCAGCTGTGGGCACCAGAGGCCTTGCCTGGCCTAACCCTAAAGGGACACCCAGAGTAAGCTTGGTCCCTGTGGGAGACTTGGCACTTTGGCATGGGTGCAGGACAGATAGAGCATGCAAGCAGAGGAAGGGGACATACAGGGCATGCAGCTGGGGTATGGAGTGGAGACCCAGGTAAATAAAGCAGGATGGTGGTGTCGCCTCTGCCTCCCTGGCCCAAGGCAGAGTTCGGCATCAGTGGGGCAAGGGGCTCAGCAAGGCAAAGGGCAGGCTGGGGAGCACTGCCTGTGTTCCAGGTGCCCTTTCCCGGTCAGCCTCAGAGGCACAAGACAGAGGGGGGAGGGGCGCTCTCTCCATGATTTGGGTACAGTGCCAAGGTCAGAGCATGGGGACAGAGAGGGTGGGACCGGGGCTGACAGGCAATGGAGAAGACAGGGAACATCCACAGAGGTGAGCAGAGGGGTCCCCAGATCAAGAGAAAGTCCTGGGCAGACAGAGACAGAGGGTAAGTGGCGAAACCACATGGCAGGAGGCTGGAGGAGGAAGCAGCCAGGGAGTGACCCAGTACCAGGAGATGGGAAGGTCAGGGTCCAGTGAGACCCCAGGGATAGAAGAGGGACCAGAGAGATCAGTCTAGTTTGGCAAAGCCTCCGATGGTGACTTTTCTCTCAGGCTTAGTACCCACAGGTTCTTGTAGCTGTACTGCACCACCCCCGATGAAGCAGAAGGCAGGGCACACCGGCCCTGAGCAGTCCAGGGGACACTCTAGGAGCCCACGGAAGGACACAGCATCCAGAAAGGAAACCCGGCCCCGCTCGTAGTCCAAGCAGATGCCCAGGCGGGGTGGCAGAGGCACTGTGCAGCTGGCCGCTGGGCCGTCCCTCCCTGTCAGCCCTGCATTTGCGCTCGCTCCAGCTCCCAGTAGGATCTTCCCCATGCCAATGGTTAGGAAAGCAAAGGGCGGTGACGCCTCCACTGTGGCATCCTCAGCACCACTGTCATGCCCACTGTCCGGGTCATACCTGCAGGGACAAACATTGGTGGAGGATGTTGGTGGTCTGGAATAAGGCAGTGGGGGCTGGGGGGGTCCCAGGGCTGAGATATTGGCTGGATGGATGTGGGCGGGTAAGAGGTTGAAGGGATCGGCTGGGCACTGAGAAACACCCATGCTGAAGAAATGGGTTAGAGCACAGGGCTGGGACTCAATTTGGTGAGAAAGGGGTTCGGAAAGAAAAGCATTGTTGGCAGGAGAGGTGTCCAAGGGAGAAGAAAAGACGAGATATTGACCTGACGCCCAAGAAACGTGGTGCTTACCGAGACAGCAGGGTTCAAGCAAAGTGGTGTTGGAGAAGTTATGCTGGAGAGAGACTTTTAAGGTAGGAGATGTTGAGCTAGTGATTAAGGCACAGGGAAGGTAGGAGTGGAGAAAGGATGTCAGAAAGGGGGTGCTGGCATTGTCGGGAATGCCAGAGGGACGCTAGATTGGGACAGTAGGATTTAAGAGAGAACGGTGTCGGGGAGAAAGCTCTTTGAAGAAATGGGGTATCGGGGCCAGAGTGCTGGAGTGGAGGCACTCGGGTAAGAACGTACGTGTGGGAGGCTGTTATGTAGAATGCGGGGCGAGGAGAATTGTGGAGATGTTTGATGGAATAATCCTGGGATGTTGAGAAAAGACGTGGGTGAAGGAGATCTTGGAGAGAAAAAATTCTGTCGAGAAAGGAGGTTGGAAATGGGGCACTAAAGTGAACGAGGGCTTGGAGACTCGGTGTTTTGGTCCTGAGTGGAGACTGAAGGAAGTGGTAATGGCTCCCCTTCTGTCATCCCTTTCCCTGAGCACACCCTGAAAACCAAACTTGGTCTTGAACTCACTATGTAGTCCAGGCTGGCCTCGAACTCATGGCAATCTTCCTGCCTTTGCCTTCTGAGTGCTGGCATTACAGGCATGCGCCACCACGCCCAGCTAATTTTTATGTGGTGCTGGGGAATCAAACCCAGGGCTTTACTCATGCTAACCACTGTGCTACACCCCAGCCCAAGATCCTACTACTTGAGCCACTGGCCTCCCAGCTCCTCTTTGGCCCCTCCCAGCCCTGCAGCAGCAAGTCTGTGCTCTACTCACAAAACTACCCTGCCCCAGCTCCCACCCAGGTCCCCCATACCCCACCCCTTCCAAGGGGCCTGACCTGGGGCTGATCACATCGGGGGCACCCTGGAAGCTTTCTTGAAGCTTGCTCTCCAGCCCGACGCCCACCTTGACCAAGTAGGAGGCAGGGTCTACAGCGCAGGCCCAGTAGCTGCGGCCCTGGGTCACAGCCACATCACCCAGGACCACGTCCACGCTCAGGTGGCAGCCCGTCAGCAGCCGCTCAGCAGCCAGCAGCAGGGGCAGCCCAGGAACACTCCGCACTGCTCGCTGGTCCTTGCTGATGGCCAGCCGCTCTCGGCTTGCACCCCAGCGGCCATCGAGGAAGAAGTGCAGGACTGAAAGGAGGAGGAGGGTTGAGACAGGAGGAGGGACTCCAGGTACAGCCACAGGCACTGGGGCTGCAAGGTGCGCACAGGTCCTGGGGACCTCAGGAAGGGATGGGAGTTGTCAAGAGATTCACTGACCAGGAACGGGCAGGGTACAAGGGAACAGGGTTTGGGGAACGAAGTGGGGGCCACATGGGGGAAAAGAAGGGGCACCCCTAGTGGGCATGGGACCCCTTGGAAAGTTTTGGTGATGATTAGAGGGCATAAAAACCGGTGCCTCGGACCCAGTTGACTCACCATGTTTCCTGTAGCCCCTTTCCTGTGGCTGGCCCAGGGGCCAGTCTTTACCCTTGTTCTGTTCTACTTAGTGACACTCCTGCCACCACTTAGCTATGCCTTTCTGCCCACACTCTGGCGACCTGCCAGCCCCTGCATCCAGCCCCACTTCTTTTATCCCTTGCTTGGGCAGTGAATATCCCCTATGTTGCCCATCCCCAGGGTGAAAACTGTTTTTAGAATTATTTTGCTAGCTTTTTTTGTTTGTTTGTTTGCACTGCTGGGGGTTGAACTCAGGGTCTTGTACATGGTAGGGTAGCACTCTAACCACTGGCCTACATTCTTAGCCCTTTTGTTTCATTTTTTAATTTTTAATTTTCTCGTGGCACTAGTGATAAATCAAGGGTTTCTGCACTGAGCTACATCCCCAACCAATACCTTTTAAAAATTCTTTTGTAGTTCTGGGGATTTGAGCCTAGGGCCTTCACCCTGAGCTATATCCCCAGCCCATTTTTAAAATTTTTTTGATTTGAGGTAGGATCTTGTTAAGTCACTAAATCACCCAAGTTTGGCTAGAATTTACAATCCCCCCTGCCCCTCTCCCAGAGGACTGGGATTATAGGCCTGTAGCATCATGTCTAGTCCTAGGCCTTTAATTTTTATTATTATTTTTTATTTATTTTAATTATTTTATTCTATTTATCTATATTTTTAAGACAGTGTCTTGCTCTGTAGCCCAGGCTGGTCCTGAACTCATTATGGAGCCCAGGCTGGCCTTGAACTCACAGCAGTCTTCCTGTCTCAGCCTTCTGAGTGCTGCGATTACAGACATGTACCACCACCACGTGTGGCTTAATGTGGTGCTAGGGAATCGAACCTGGATACTTAACGCTTGCTAGGCAAGTGCTTTAACTGCTGAGCCATTCCTCCAGTCCTAATTTTTATTATTTTAAAATTTATTTATTTATTTTTAAAGCAAGAAGTTTATTGTGAAAGTTAATCTTTAGAGGACAACTCGAGAGGGGATCTGGAGTGAGGGCCTCCACAGCAATCCCCTGGCCTCAGCCTCCTGAGTGCTGAGATTATAGGTGTGTGCATCACCACACCTAGCTTATATGCTACTAGGGGAGTCAACCCCAGGGCCAGCAAGCACTTGAACCACTGAGTTATGTCTCTAGCCTGTCCTGTCCTAACCTCCCAAATAGTTGGGATTATAGGCGTGTGTGAAAACATCTGGCTATTTCTGCTAATATTATTGTTGTTGTTTTGATTATTATTATTACTTTGTAGTTCAGGCTGGTCCTGAACTTACTATGTAGCCCAGGCTGGCCTTGAACCCACAGCAATCCTCCTGCCTTAGCCTCCTGAGTGCTAGGATTATAAGCATGTGCCACAATGCTCGGCTTATGTGGTGATAAGGAATCGAACTCAGATAATTAGTGTTTGCTAGGCAAGTGCTTTAACTGCTACGCCATTCCTCCAGCCCTGCTAACATTACTGAGCCCTTACTATGAACCACTATAACTCAGAGATTGTGCTAAATCTTTATTATTTTTTCTTTATTTGTTTCTTTTTCGGTAGTACTGGGGATCGAGCCCAGGGGCTTTGTACTTTTGCACTGAACTACATTCTTAACATTCTCAGCCTAAACTGGAAGACCTATGTCTGGTTTGTGCTGTCTTTTTTTTTTTTTTGAGACAAGGTCTTACTCTATAGTCCAGGCTGGTCCTGAACTCACAGCAATCTTCTTGCTTCATCCTTCCAAGTACTGGGATGACAGGTGTGTGCCACTGCACTGAGTTTATGTGGTGCCGGAAAATTGAACTAAGGGCCTAGGCAAGTACTTTAATCATTTAGCTACGATCCCAGCCCTTAGCCTAAGTCTTTACATGGATTATCTCACAACAGTTCAAATCTCATAGCAACCCCATGGCAGATTCCTATTCTCCCTGTAGAAGAGGCTTCTGAGGTTCAGAGAGGGTAAAGGCACACAGAGGCAAGAGGCAGAGCTAGGATTACCCTGGTGGTCTAGCTCTGGAATGAGTGTGAGTGATTCTCATGCCCACCCAGAATCAAGTGAATACCGAGGACGGGCAGCCTTGTGCCTGTGCACCAGCATTACCTGTCTGTCACTCACCAGGTGCTGGGGGGGTGTGCAAGTGTACATCCTCACTGTATTCGCCGTAGCCAGCCTTGTTGCAGCCGCGGACTCGTAGCACATACACAGAACCAGTGTCAGGGTTCTCGAGCAGGGCACTGGTGCCCCTCACCTCCTCCCGCCGCTGCCAGCGGGTGGGGCCTGGCTGGGCAGGGACATCTGTGCGTCGGAACTCAATGGTATAGTGCCAGGCAGGTGGTGAGTGTGGGGGCAGCCGCCAGCACAGGAAGATCTGATCATAGGCAAACGTGCGCTGGGTGTCAATGACGGGTGCCTCAGGCACTGTTGGGAAAAACAGCAGGGGTCAGTCAGGGCCTGGTCACAGGCCTGGCATGGGGAGCAGGGCAAGTAGGGAAAGGGAAAGCAGCGGGAGCCGGGGGGTGAGTGTGGGTGAGGGAAATGGGAAGAGGACCCACCTGGGCGCTGGGTGGGCAGGGCAAGGCGGAAGTGGACAAGCTCTGGGCAGAGGGCATCAGAAGACTGCCCTCTGGTCCTGATCTACCACTACCTCACACCCCCTTTCTGGGCCTTGCTTTCCTCTCTGGTCTAATGAGGGGGTCAGATAAGTTCTGGGGCCCTTCCAGTTTAGACATTCTATAAGTTGGGAGGAGCCCCAGAGCAAGGCAGGCAAAGGCCACTGGAACCCAGGCAAGAGGGCCCTGAGCAGGAAGAATAAGAGGGACCAGAAGGGAGGCGGAGGGTCAGCAAGACAGAAAATGGGGAGACAACAGGCGGAGAGCAAGCTTGGAAGCAGGGCAGGGCATAGAGGTCAAGGTGAAGAAGGAGAAAGTTCAGAGGCACAGGTCACAAGGACAAAGGTCAGAAGGGCCAGGATTAAGCAAGCACCTAAAGAAGACAGAATAGACAGGGCATCTGTCAGGTGGGAAGACCAAGAGGTCAGATCAGGGCAGGAAAGAAGAAAGCAATGAGTGGGTGGCCAAGCTGGGTGGGAGCATGGTGGGGAGGGGGCCCTGCAGGGGGCAGAGCTCCCAGGGCAGGGGCCGCTGACTTGCCTGGGGTGCTCCGGAGCAGAGTCCGCGGTGGCCACAGCCTACAAACAAAGAGAGGGAGAAGCAGCGCTGAGCGCGGTAGGATGGTGTGGCAGGGTGGGCTGGGTGTGGCTGGCCAGACCAGACAGGAGGCCGGGGTCCCCGGTGGGCACTGCCCCCCGGGCCCGCTGCTGGGGAGGAAGGGAAGAGGGTTCTGGTTGGGCATGGGCCTGGCTATCTCCTTACCTCGCAGGAAGTTAAGCTCTGTCAGCAGCTTCATCTCACGCCCTACATCTAGCTGGCAATGGCGGAAGGAGGAGCTCGCAGCTGGCCGGAATGTCTGGAGGGCCTCAGTAGCTCGGGCAATCCTGGGATGGGAGCAGAAAAGGGTCAGGCACTCCCATCTGGGCGGGCACCCTTCCCCTTGATTCTGCTATGTCTAGAGCCTTGGCTACTGCCTGGGGTCTCTTCCTCACTCTTGGAACAACCTAGCATCAGTTGGCCTCACTGAAATCCCGAGGGCCCCATCGCTCCACGTGGCAGTGGCCTGGAGATTATCTTGGATATCAGTTACACACCCACGATGCCCCTGCCTCCCAGAAGCCTGTGCCCTGTACCAGGCCCTCAGTACCTGTTGTGCAGCTGCTTGGCCGCTTGCACAAAGCAAGGCTGGTCTGTTTCCTTAAGTACTTCCTGGGCATAGCCCACCAGACCTGAGCCATCCAGCAGGCTCCGGTGTTCCTGGAGTTGGGTGCTTAGACGGGCCAGTCGTTCCTGCTGGCACTCTTCGATGGCCTGAAGCAGGGAGGCCCGCTTCTCTTCCAGCACAGCCCCTAGCCCCCGTACCAGCTGGGACACCTCTTCCTTCGCCTGCTGACCACTCACCTGCTCAGGGAGCAACACCAGAACCAAAAAGATGGATGAGTTGCTGTCTCCCTCTTGGAGGCAGCACGTGTGTTAGGCTCCTGGGATCCAAGGGGATCTGGGTAAATGCTACCAACCCCTGGCAACAGAGCCAGAATATGGCTGCCACAACACTAGTCTCCCCAACTGAGCTTATCTCCTGACCCTTTGTCCTATCCTTTCTGGACACCCATATCATAAATAGCTCTTCCATTTCCCCCTACTATATCTTGGAACCCCATTAAAACAGGAACAAACATAAAACGTTTTATTAAATTTATATGCACTTAGGGATATTTACTAGAGAGTATTGTCCAAACAAATGTTCAAAGAATGATGCTTTAAACTTTTTAGACACAAAAAGAGCCATCTGCTTTTTTTGGGAGGGGTTGGTACTAGAGTTGGATCCCTGGGCCTTGCATGTGCTCTGCCACTGAGCTACACTACTAGCCCAGAGCAGTGCATTCATGCCCAAATGACAGAACAAGAGGACATCCAAACTAGTGCTATGTCGTCAAGGGGTGTTGCTAAGAGATAAGTGGGGGGAGGGGTACAAGCTAGTAGAAGATGAAAGTTTCCTCCAAGAGTTTATGAACCTGAGGTTCACTGCAGCTTCAGTTATCAGTCTTTGGTAAGTAAAGAACCTCTCCTGCCCCAAGGAATCTTTATGACCTATTGCAAGAAAGTTAACAATATTCTAAGTGATTTCAGCTGGAAGGAGCTGTTATACCAATTGGGCATATTTTACCATAAGTCCTTCATAATCTTAATCCATTAAGAGGCCCTCGCTGCATTAATGTCAGCTTGAAGTAGACTAACGTCCACTGGCTGTTATGCCATCCTTATCGTCTATCCACAAGTCGTCTGATTAAAATAATCTGGCAAAAAATATATCAGTGCAATCACCCCACCTAGTTCCAGGGTTATGTGCTAACTCAGGACAGAAGTGAGCCTCAGGGCATCTGTGCTGTCTTCCTGAACTATAGCCACCCACCTGCTACAGCCACAGGTGAAGCCCTGGCCGCCAGTGTTCCTGCCAACCAAGTTCAACCTGAACTTCTACCTCCACACAGGTGTACCCTTCACGGGCTTCCTGAACTGGTATTAAGGTGATGGGCGCATTCCTACCCATATCCCCTTCCTGCCCCCACTTCCAGGCAGGGCCCAGGGCCCATCTCCATGTCTTCCCTCACCTCTGTGTGCCTGACAGTTTCCTCCAGCTCACAGATCTGGGTCTGTACCACGTCCTGGTTTCCCAGGATATATGTCAAGCTCTTTGTCAGCTTGTCCTGAGGAAGAAGAAAGAAGCATCGTGCTTGGCTCTGCAGATATTAAGGGTGAGGTGGAGGCATGCGCGGTGCAAGTGTGAGTTGGTACTGGGCATGAGTAAGGAGGGGTCCTCACCTTGAGGGCCTGGTAGGCACTGAGCACTGGTGTAATCTTATGCCCACTATGGGTACGCCGTACCCGGCAGAGCTGGCATACCAGGCGTTGACATGTCTTGCAGTAGTGAGTCACTTCTTCCTTGTGGTCTGGGCACATCAAGCCCTAGGGACACAAAGAACAGGGGATGGACAATCAGCCAGTGCCAAGTGTGCTGACCTATTGGTAAAACATTTTGGTGCCCTCCCTCCTCCACCAGTCAGTTCAGACGGCCTGGGGATATGCTGGTGGTGCTTCACAGTGCCACCTGGTGGCGTGCATTGTTATCAAAGGCCTTTCAGGTGGCCTCTAGGCAATGCCCATCTTTCCAGCAGAGCTCTTCCCTTCTCCTCCTCCACCCACACGTGGTAATAACAACAACAATGACAATTAATTTAAGCCTGTGGTTCATCATTAACCTTGTCCATCTTCTTCACTGCAGTACTCTGAGCACCTAGGACGGCATCAGGCCCACTGATCAATAGTGCTCAATACCTATTTGTTCAACGAGTAGAAGCATACAGTGTTTTGGTATACAGATAGGCTTTTCAGTGAACAATAATCATCTCCTGCTAACCCATCAACAACCCTGCAGATGTAGACATTACAAGGGCAGATACTGTTCTCATGCAGCAGGTGAGATGGAGGCCCAGTGGCGTTGACTGACCTGTCCAGTGAGTGATTTGCTAAGGAGCGTGGAAGTTCACACTGCCAGGAATCCCTGCCCCCTTGGCACCACCACGCCCCTCCTCCCTCCCTAGCCCCTGCAAGGGTTGGCTCACCTTGGGGCGGAAGGACAGAGTAGGCAGGGTGGGCTCATGCTGGGCTTTCTGCGTGCCCCAGGGATGAAAGAGCTTGAAGCACTCATTGCAGAAGGTGGCTCGACACTCAGTGCAGCCTTTGGTGGCCTCTAGTGGTGGGGGCTTGCACAGCTGGCACAGGATGGCGCCTCCCACACTCACGCTCTGACGGTACCGCTCCACCACACGCTCTAGGGTCAGGTTCCGGAAAAGCCCTGCCAGGCCTCTCTCCCCCAGCTCCACATCGCCCTGGCAGGCTGGGCATGGGAACATGATCACCTGGGGGTGCAAAGCACCTCGCTTCCGCCCAGGGTATGTCCCAAAGCCTGTGGATGGATCCCAGAAATAGAGAAGGTAAGAGTTACAGCTGGCTGGGGATGGGTAAAGTCTGTTCAACTAAAAAAATTAGGTGTTTATTGTACCAGAGCACAGCTCCTATTACAGTCCAGATAAGCGGTGTCTTTACCCCCAGAAGGACAGGCAGATGTCCCTGACCAGTGATGGACTCTTTCCATCTTCATAATGAACAGCCTTGCCCTCCCATACCCATCCCCTAGACCCCAGCCCCACCTGATTTAAGCAGCCGGTCCAAGCGATCCGGCTTGGGGAGAGTTCTGCGGGAGAGGCGGGGGCTGCGGGTGGAAGGGGTGGAGGCAGGAGACGTGGGCTCAGAGCTGGGGTCGCCACCGTGGCCTATGTAGCCCTGTTGGCCCAACACCTCCCGGGCACAGGTCTGGCACACGTTGTGGGTACAGGGCAGCACCAGAGGCTGCTTGTACATCTCTTGACACACTGGACACAGCAGCTCCTTCTCCATGTTCTTCATGCTTGTCTGTGGAGGGACCAGGAAGGTGGGTCAGAGTTTGGACAGTTGGGCATACCTCAGCAGGCCCCTCACCTGCCAGGAAGGGCCCACAAGCTACCTATGCCTTTGCCAGGTACATGCTTTGGCCGGGTTCCTACATCTTCCCAGCCCTCTGTCCCTCCTTGTGTCTGTCCTGCAGCCTAAAGGTCTACAGAGGAGGGAGCAGCGGCGGCCTCAGCTTGCTTAGCCCCTCCCCCACCCCCTGGCTACAGCAGCACGGGGCAGGAAGCCCCTCACCTGTCTCCGTCCTTCATCTCTGGGCCGCTGGCCCCTCCATTTATTTCAAGGACGCCGTCCATCCTGCAGCTCAGCGCCGACCCTGGCCCCGTTTCTTTAGCACCTACCCCTCTCGTACGCAGCTCCTCTCCATAGCTGGGCGCAGCCTGCTCTCCATCCTCCCGCTGCGGCTCAGGCCTGCGGGCACCCCCGCTTCCATCCTCCATCCTCCACTTGCCCATCCACCTCCTCCAGTCCCCAGGTACCCACCCGTTCCCTTTCGCCCGTACCCTCCGGTATTCCCGCCCCTTCCCCTAGTGCAACCTGCCGCCGCGGCCCCCTCCCCAACCTAGGAGGTGGGGGGGGAAACAAGCACCCGCCTTCTCGCCCCCTCCCCACCGGAAGTATCCCTCTCCCTGTCAAGGGCGGGGGTCCTCAGGCTATGCCCCACCCCCACCCCTCACCTTGATCCCTCTCTTCGCAGCCATCCCGGTCAGGGGCGCAGCTGACACAAAGGAGGGAGGGACAGGGGAGGGAGGGGGAAGGAAGTGGTGGGGGGAGCAGGTTTGGCACCGCCCCTGGAAGAGCCGGGCAGGGGTTGCCATGACAACCGCAGGCTCGGAGGCAACCCTGAGTGGGGGTGCGGTGGGGTGGGGTCTTGGGGAAGGGTCCAAATTGGGAACTGCTTCCTCATCACCCACCACCCGTCTTCAGTTTTTTTGGAAAATGCCCAGCCTCATACATGCCCCTTCTCATCGCATTGCCGTCTTCCTCCGAAGACCCAGCCCTGGTGCACTGCTGGCACCTACCCCGGCTCACCCGCGGCGCCCGGGCGGCTCCTCGCTGCTCACACCCGGCAGACAGCGCGTTCACCGCACTCATCTCGCCGCTGCTCCCGGGGTTACCCTCCCACGTTGCATCCCGACCCTCCCGGTCGCACATGCCACCACTGGCCACTCCACTTTATACACCAGCATCTTTCAGATCCCCACCTGTTCAAGGTCCCGGCTGTACGCCCCCTCCCTTCCCGTCGGCCCCACCTCGACTCACACTGATGCGGACCAGGGCATCCATGATGGAGGTGAAGGTCTGCATGTCCTCACCCTCAGCCATGGCCCTAGGCGCCCGCCCGCCCCCAGGTGCCCGATCCCGGCTGCGGCTGCGAACCCCGGGCTCGGCGCAGGAGCCGGGTGGGGGTGTGGGGAGGGTGAGGCGAGGCGTCAGTGCGCATGCTCCGGGACTGGGCCGCCAACAGCGCCCGTCGGGGTCGGGTGTGGGAAGTAGTTCTCCCCACGTGGTTCTCGTAAGGCGGTCGGAGAGTTGGGTAACGCGGCGGGGTACTCGAGGGGGGAGCCGTTGGCTTTTATTAGAATTCTTCCTTGGCTCCTAACAGGAACCGTAGAAAGCGAGAGGCTAGTTTCAAAAGGAAGAGTAGTCGAGGGCGCGAGCGCGACCTTTAGGGTCGGGCAACAAACAGTCCAACAGGAGATGCTGCTCAGGCAGCGAGCGCGGGGCGGGCTGTTTGGAGAACAGGCACTCGCACCGGCCTACATGAATGGCGAAGACGAACGTAGGCTCGAGGCCACTCGTGCCCGACGACTCCACATCAGCGTATCTTGCACTGAGAAGCAGGGGGTGCGCTGGGCACGAGGAGGCTGGGGACCAGGGCGGCGGCCGAGGAGCCTCCTGGGCGCGTGGTTCCCTCCCTGCCGGAAGAGGGCGCTGCGTCCAAGAGTCGTGAGGCCGGAAGAGGAAGAGGCGGCGTGGCGCGAGCCCGCCTCGGCGCTGACGCACGCGCGCAGAAAGCCGCGCCGCTTCCCACTCCCCTCTTTCTTAGCCAGAGGAGCCGATTGGATCCACGGGCGGGGCATGATGGGTAACGGGACCCACTGGGCCCACCGGGCCGGGCTGGCAGGGTTCGGAGTTGGGGCAAGTCAGTTTTCCCGGCTGTCTTCCCGCAGAGCTGACGTGTCCTGGGTTCCAGGGGCGTTCCCACGGGACAGGAGAAATCAGGGCGTCAGGGGCGGGCTGGGGAGTTCTCGGGGGTCGCCGCAGGAGGTGGGGAGTTGGGGAGTGGATGCTTGGAGGTGGTCCGTTCTCCGGGACCGGCCAGATACGCCTGCGGGCCTTGGGCGGAGGGACGAGCCTGACTCGGTCCCTTCTCTCATCCCCTCCAGTGGTGGGTACTGGCACCTCACTGGCGCTCTCGTCCCTCCTGTCTCTGCTGCTCTTCGCCGGGATGCAGATGTACAGCCGCCAGCTGGCCTCCACAGAGTGGCTCACCATCCAGGGGGGCCTCCTGGGATCTGGTCTCTTCGTGTTCTCTCTCACTGTATCCTCCTGTGCTGGGCGGGGAGGAGCAAGGGAGGAAGGCCCGCGTAGGCTAGCGGGCTGGGCCTTTACCCACACAGCTCTGCGCTGGTGTGCGCCTCGTCCTTAATTCTCTCACCCAGGCCTTCAATAATCTCGAAAACCTGGTGTTTGGCAAAGGATTCCAAGCCAAGATCTTCCCTGAGAGTAAGTGAAAAATGAAGTTGGCTACATGAACGCTACCTGCTCCAACCATCCCCGAACATGGTGTGGAGTCTCCAGTTCCTTAGATGGTCAAGGTTGCCAAGGAGGAAGGTGTTTATTACGTGTCCGAAGACAGGTGGTGCCTTTGGACCCAGCATCTTAACCCAGATCCTGACACTGGAGCTGGAAGAGGCCCCTGGAAGCAGGAAACACTGTACGGTTTGGCCAGCTCCCAAGGAAGGTTTCCAGGGAGCAGCCAGGTTTGGGCTGATATTTAGCACCCACCCTGGGGTATTCTTCCCCCCAGCCCCAGAAGAAGAAGCAGGACCAAGTTTTCGGAGGGGTTCTGATGAGAAATTGGCCCAGCGTCAATGAGTTCTATTTATTTGAAGGGATTATGAAGGATCTTATAATAGATACACCAGTTTTTTAGGGAAGATCATAATAACTGTTGTATTGCTTTCTGTTTGGAATAATCCTTGTGTAACTGCTCATGTAACTGAGAATTGATGATGTTAATTATTTATGGGGAATTAAGTTCATAGAGCAAATTAGACATCAAGGCCAGATCACCTAAGGAATGCCACATGCTCAAAAATTCCCAGCAGATGCCATCTCATGTGACAGCTTCATAGGGTGAGACAAAGACTGGGCGCTTAGGCCATCATTTCTTTGCCTTCTTGAAGGACTTGCTGTCTCCATCTTGCCCAGTTGCAGCCTTCCAAGTTTCGTCCATCCAGTAGTCCCAAGATGTGTGTCTAGTAGGTTTTGTTTCCATGTGTGCTGTTTTATTTTGCTTCCGAAAGAAGCCATTGTTCGGACACAAAGTTCTTCCTACCCCGTGGGGCAGGCAGGCAGGGCCCGGTGGCCTTGGCGTTCTGCCTTTCCCCTGCTGGTCGTCATCAAGATCCTTCACCACCTCCATAATGGAGGTCTTCAGATTCTTTGCCTGTCTGTGTCCAGGGAGGAAGGCCCTCAACTTCCATCACTGGCCGGCCAGTTGATGAGTTAATTCTCATTGGCTACCTTCTGTTGATTCTCATTGTCTGGCTTTTTTTTTTTTTTTTTTTTTTTGAAACAGGATCTTGCTTTGTAGGCCAGGCTAGTCTTGAACTCACTAGCCGAGGCTGGCCTTGAATGAATAAAAATCCTCCTGCCTCAGCCTCCTGAGTGCTGGGATTATAGGTGTACACCACGATGCCCAGCTTATATGGTGCTGGGGAATTGAATTCAGGGCCGTGAGCTCACTAAGCAAGTGCTTTAGCTACTGTGCCATTCCTCCAGTCCCTGGCTGGCTTTGTTGAAAAAGCCTGAGCTGTCTTGGCTAAATGGGAACAAAGGGCTGAGGTTGTAGCTCAGTGGTTATAGTGCTTGCCTAGCATACACAAGGCCCAGGGTTAGATTCCCCAGCGCCACATAAAATTACACATGTATTGTGGTTCATGCCTGTAATCCCACCACAGAAGGCTGAGCTGCACTACACGGTGTGTTCAGGACCAGGCTAGACACAGACTGAGGCTGTGTCTCAAAAAGCAAAACCGAAGTGGGAGCAGGTTCTGATCTTCAGGTTCTGCTGTTGCCTTTTCTTTTTTCCGTTTCGTGAAAGCCAGTCCAGAAGGTGAAGTGAGATTCGGGCAGCGCTGGTAAAAAGCTTGCCTCTCTTACCTCCATGCCCTGAGCACGCTCCTGGCTGTCTTGCCATACCCTTCCAAGCCGCTCCTTCGCCACAGGGCCCCGGGTGTCTCGAGGCGCCCAGTGCCCGGCCAGCTGTGTCTGCTCGGACCGCCGCCTGACCTCCGTCTGCTTGCTTCCTTAGTTCTCCTCTGCCTCCTGCTGGCTCTCTTTGCGTCGGGCCTCATCCACCGAGTCTGTGTCACCACATGGTATGTACCTGACAGCTGGGCAACTGGTATGTCATCACCCTGTGCTTGGGCACCAGATCTTGCTGTGGTGGTGCCAGTCACTCTCTGCCATGGACCTCTCCCTCTGTTCCTCCTCTGCCCTTCCCCATTTTCCCAAACCATTCTTCCCTGGGTTCTTTTCCCTGAAGCTGGTGTGTGCCGTGGCTGGCAGCGTGCCCACTCAAGCCACAATCTTTGTCCTCACCTTGCAGCTTCATCTTCTCCATGGTTGGTCTGTACTACATCAACAAGATCTCCTCTGCCCTGTACCAGGCAACAGCTCCAGTCCTCACACCAGCCAGGGTCACGGGCAAGAGCAAGAAGAGAAACTAACCCTGGATGTCCAATAAAGTTCTTTGTAGCTCTGTGAGCTGTAACATGTGGATCTGCGTCAGTGACTGCTTGGGAGATGGAGCTGGGCCCGGTGGCACAGGACTGTGATCTCAGCACTTTGGGAGGCTGAGGCAGGAGAATAGCAAGTTTGAGCTCAGCTTGGTCAACTTAGTGACTTTATGGGACCCTGTCTCAAACAATAAAAATGGGCTAAGTTTCCCAAAAGAGTTAAAAAAAAAAATAACGAGTGATATGTCCATGTTTATAGGAGTACAATTTATAATAGCCAAATCTTGTAAGAAGCCAGTATGTCCTACAACAAGAGTGGATAAAGAAGATGTGGTATATTTACATAATGGAGTACTACTTTGCCATAAAGAAAGACAGAGTTGTCATTTGCAGTAATATGGGTGCACCTTTAGACCATCATGCTTAGGGAAGTGGATCACACACAGAAGGTTAAATATCACATAGTTCTTCTAGTATGAGAAAATGAAGGGCTGGAGGAATGGCTTAGCAGTTAAAGCACTAAGCACCCAAGTTCAACTCCCCAGCACCACATACCGCTGGACGTGGTGGCGCACGCCTGTAATCCCAGAACTCGGAGGCAGGAGGATTTCTGTGAGTCCAAGGCCAGCCTGGGCTCCATAGTGAGTTCAGGACCAGCCTGTGCTGCAGAGTGAGACTGTCTCAAAACAAACAAACAAAAAACCTAAGAGAGATGGAAGAAAAGAAGGTAAACTGGAGGGGGAGTTAAGGGGAAAGATGTGATGTGTCAATTAAAAAATGGAAAAACATTGAGGATGTAGCTCAGAGCAAAGACCCTGGGTATAATCACCAGTGCCACCACTATCACCACCACAAAAAAATTATTTTTTGTTCTTGTTTTTTTTGATGGTACTAGGGATATGAGCCAGGGTCTTCACTCTGAACTACATTCCCAGTCTATTTTCCCATTTAAAAATACCTTCATATAGGATCTCACTAAATTGCTAAATTGCCAAGGCCGGGTTTGAAGTTATGGTAATAATCCTGCCTCAGCCTCCTAGAGTGCCTCGCTTCAAATTTATTGAGTGCTGTCCATGCCAGGCACTTTGCTGGGTATGAGAGTGGCATATACTGGGTGAGAGTCTCATGATGGGAGAACTATGTGAGACCTTTGGAGGCGAGTTCAGGCCACAGTGCAGGAAGGCCTGCCTGTCAGGAGTGCAGAAGGTTTTGGAACAGAAGAGTAAGAGAAGGAAAAGCCCGTCATCCCGTGTTGCCCCACAGCTTCCGCGCAGGGCTGTGTCCCTCCGGCTAGGCCCTGACCAAGGGCTCCCTCCCTTTCTGCTGCAGATCTGCAGGTGGGAACACCCTCTTAAAGTCGCTCTCCTGGACTGCTCTAGCACGAGCACGTTTGTTTACCAAGACTCCCCTGGCTAATCATTGCCCCAGCCTCTTTGTTCTGGTACCTTCATTTTACCCCCTGGGAACTTCCTACGTTGTAGCAAAGTATATGAAGTGGCAGGAGCAGAGCACAACCTCTGAGGCAGCCTAAGGAGAACTGAGGCTGGTGGCTGCTGAGGCCCTGCCCTGCCAGCTTTGCGGCGAGGAGCACTCTGTCCACGGCCCCTGTCCCACTGGGGCATCTAACTGGCTGCTGTCCTGCTGGATGGAGTGAACACCCAGCTTGGTCACCTTTGTATTCTTTTAGAGTCTGACAGTAGACAGTAGATTAGTGGGTTGGTGAGATGAACCTGCCCTTCTACCCTCCCAGAACAAAATCCAACACAAGTTAGGAAGAGAAGTCCCAATGAAGATGGAGAAGGGAGTCAAAGGAATTCTGGCCAAAGACCAGAGAGTGCTTTGTCCTAGTCTACTCTTATATGTGGCCAGAACCCCAGAACCACGCTTGCCCTTCTAGCCCCTGTCTGAGGAGGGAGGAATACCAGGCAGTTTGCCCAAGAATCCTGCAGAGGGCGCTGTAAGCCCACATCTCTCCTGGAGAGGGGCAACCTCCTCCGTGCAAGGTGGCTCTTAGCTCCCCCGGGGAAGATTGCTCCTGGGTCTCTGTGTGGAAGCCAGCTTTCTTGGAGGTCCCGAGAGACAGGCTCAGTTGGGGGGACTGATGCCTCCCCAACAGCCGGCAGTGGAGGCAGAGATTGCCATGGAAAGCAGAGTCTCTCTGAGAAGGTGGTAGTCCTAGGCTCTAGCTAACCTAGTAAGGTTGCTGGACCACCTGAGGAAGGGGGAAGTTGTCCAAACAGGCCCTAGGCCTCTGGGGAAGCTGGGTTAATTCTAACTCTTACTGTCAAATCATGACTTTCTCCTATTCTGGAGTGAGACCAGTGGCCAGAGGGCCAGGTCCCAGTTCCGGTGGGCACAGATCAGGCCACCTTTAGGGCCCTGTGCCTTCTACAACGAGCGCTGACTCAGGTGGGGCCAGGCAGCCAGCATCAGCTCTGTGGCCAGGGAAGGGTGGAGAGAGAGAGAAAAGAGAAAAGGTACCAGAGCATTGTCAAAGGATCTGGGCATCTGCTGTCACTCACTGTGTAGGATCAGGGGCAGCATGTGGTCAGGGAATAATGACCCCTTCCTTAGGGAATGGGTGCATTTACAAGGCTGGTTGGCGCCGGCCGCAGCTCTCCCCACAGCCTATCTCTGTGCTGCCCAGGGGTAGGCTGCCCACACCAGCCTACAATTAACCCTGGCAAGAGTACCAGAGCCACCTAATCATCACCATTAAGTAAAGAGGCCTGGGGACACTAGGCTGCTGGAGACCTGAGGGTGAGAAGGGCAAACGTTTAATCTCCTGACCGCTGGGCTCCTTCTACCCTGGAGCAGTAGACCTGAGGCAGAGAGAGAGAGGCCGGCCCCTCTCCTGGAGGACAGAAGGAAGCCAGATGTTTCCTTCAGCTCCTTTACACGTGGCTATGACACCCGGGGCACTGGCCGGCTGCTCCGGAAACCAGAGTAAACAACAGGGGCGTGGGCTGTGCTGCAGAGCTGGAGGATGGCGGGGAGGTCTCTGGCCCAGGGGTGCTCCTTGGGGCAGAAGGGGATGCCGCCTGCAAAGCGGAAGTGGGGAGGTGAGACCAAGGGGGGCAGCACTAGCAGGAGGGCGCCTGCCTTCAGGGCATGCCAGCGGGTCAGGGCAGGGATTGGGCGTCCAGGACAGGCAGGGAGGGGGGAGTCTGCGCGGAGCCTGGCTCCAGCCCTTTCCGGACCTTATTGTCCTTGGTGAGAACAGGAGGCTGCCCGGTTCCCACCGCCTGACCCCCCCAGCTCTGCTCCCCAGGGGCTCGGGAAGGATGCCGGGAAACAAGAGAGAGGCAGAGACCCTTAGAGACAGAGAGATACAAAAGCTGAGAGGTTCAGTCAAAAGCATGCATTGAAACTCATTGTGAGCAGAGCAGGCCCTGGGCTCGGTGGGAGCCCCCTGAAAGAATGGAAGGCTGGAGGCCCTGCCTTTGGGGGACCTCCGGGCTGGCCTACCCGGTGCACAGACCCCCTGGACTTTGGGTCACTAAAAGGGCTGGTGCCTAAACAAACAATGGTCAGACCCTCATTCGACCCATTCGGGCACTTAATCGCTCCCTTCAGGTACATTCCTTTGCCTCCTGGCACACTGGAAGTCCCTCGGGGGAGGGGCAGGGCCAAGCTTAGGCTCTCAAACCCACCTCTCCCCGGGCTGAGAGTCTGGGGGTCACCAAGAACTTGGCACTATAAATGCTATTTGGTTGAGCTCCTGTGGAGACAGAAGCCTTCTAGGTGACCTAGAGTTAGGCCCCCATCACCTGGAGTGTGAAAGGTCTAGAGCAAGTTGCTGAGCCTAGCACAGTTGCCCAAGCTTGAAATCCCAGCACTCTGGGAGGCTGAGGCAGGAGAATTCCAAGTTAATAACTTAATAAGATTCTGTCTCAAAAAAAATTTTAAAGTTAGAGGATATAGCTTAGTACAAAAGTTCTAAATTCAGTCCCCAGTAATACTGCCCTCTCCCCTACATACACAAAGAGCAAGCTGTTGCAGTCCTGGCCAGTGGCAGAATTTATTTGTTTATTTATTTATGAGACAGGGTCTCATGCTATTGTCCAGACTAGTCCTGAATTCACTATGTAGCCCAGGCTGGCCTGGAGCTCATAGCAATCCTCCTGCCTCAGCCTCTGAATGCTGGGATTACAGGCGTAATCTACTATGCCCAGTTTATGTGGTGCTGGGGAATCAAACTCAGGGCCTTGCACTTGCAAGTGCTCTACCTGCTGTGCTGTCTCTGGGAGAAGAATTTAAAGCTTAGAGCTTTGCCCCAAGTTCCAGGAGGTTGCTATGATCATTCCAGCCTCCATAGCAGTAGACGTAGGCAGGTTGGGACACTCCCTTCATATGCAAGTCTCAGTCACTTCTCCTTGAGAGACTGGTCTTCTGTAAGCTGGAGAGATGTCCTAGTTCCTGGTTCTTTTTCTTCTTCTTCTTCTTCTTGAGACAGGGTCTCACTCTGTAGCCCAGGCTGGTCCTGAACTCACTGGTGTAGCTCATGCTGACCTTAGACTCAGGTCAATCCACCTGCCTCAGCCTCCTGGGTGCTGGGATTACAGGTGTGCACCACCATACCCAGCTTTATGTGGTGCTGGGGAATCAAACTCAGGGCCTTGGGCTCAAGGAGTGCATTAACCTCTGTGCCATTCCTCCAGCCCCAAGTGAACACGTTTTAACACAATATAATTATGCTACCCACAAGATCATCATGGTATTTACAGAAGTTTTTTCATCAGAGGCACCCGTGTGTCCTATTTCACCACGGAAAGTCCCATGGAAATGGGCATCCTAGCTGCACCCTAGTATTCTCTGTACTCTTGTATGTATTTGAAATTTTCTTACATCAATTTTGGGGTTAGTCTTCTGTTCTGCTGGGGTAATAGTGTCACTGTAGGCACACTTGAAGGTAACACTGGAAGTCTAAATTTGAGGCTCCGTGACAACAAAGCCTGGCCAAATGGTCTTCTGGGCCTGTGAGGAGCCCTTCTCCCACCACTCCCCTCACTTCAGATAAGCTGAGAAAGAATAACGGCCAGCTCCTCCTCTGGCTGAAGCTGAGTCTACAGTGCTGGGCTGGGGCTGGAGGCTGGGGCTGGGGCTGGGAACGCTGGCTGCTGGCTGCCTGTGGCCCTCCTCCTTCCTTGGGAAATCATTTGGTCCACCCCGCCAGGCAACCGGCACATTAGGGGTGAGTTAATTATAAACATTAAAAATCATTTGACTAAATATAGCAGGCTAACTTTTAAGCTGATAATTTCGTACAGGGTGCAAATGATGTCCTAAATGGATCCAAATGGACCTTGGCGGCGACAGGTTCCTCACCCTGACACCTTCCCCTGCCAGGGGGTCAGAAGGGCAGGATTCCTTGGATTCTACAGGAAAAAAATCTCTAATACTCCCCTCTTCTGAGTCAGCAGTTGCCCTGAGGGCTAACTTCAGGCTCTTTCAAGGAATTCCTGGGACTAGAGTACTGGCCCATCTGTTTGAGCGGACTTCTATGGGAAAGCACCTGCCTGTCTGGCCTCCAGCTGTTTCACAGCCTCTGACCAGAGGCCCAGTTAGGATTCAAAGTTCCAGGTTTCCAGACTGTTTTTTCCCCCCATCTTTGTAGCTGGTGGTGGCAGAGACACTGGGACTGAACCCAGTGCATTCCAGGTTGGTTGGTTGGTTTGAGAAAGGGTCTCACTAAGACTCTAAATGTCCTGGCAAGCTGGGCCTGGTGGTTCAGGCTTGTGATCATCCAGCACTCTGGGAGGCTGAGAAAGGAAGATTGTAAGCTTGAGTCCGGTCAGAGCAATTAGCAACTTACAGATATCCTGTCTCAAAATCAAAAAATAAAAACAGTCTGGGTAAGTTGCTTATTGTGAAGGCTCTGAGTTCAATCTCCAGTAATATTATCAATCAATAAATTGCCTAGAATGGGCACAAGCTTTCGATCCTCCTTCCATGGAAGGCTTACAGGCCTGACCCACTTGACCAGCTAAAGAGGCACTTTTTTGGGGGAAGACTGGATTTCTTTCTATAGTCAAGGCTGGTCCTGAACTCAGTACCCTAGACTGGCCTCGAACTCAAGCAATCCTCCTACCTCAGCCTCTTAAGTGCTGGGATTACAGACATGTACCACCACACCCCGTTTATATGGCTGGGGAGTTGAACTCAGAGCCTTTTACTTGCTAGGCAAGTGTTCTAACTGCTGTGCTATTTCTCCAACCCCTAAAGAGGCACTTTTTGAAATCAATGGCACTAAATTCTAGTTTCGGTTCTGACACCGGATGGAGTCTGGGGCAAGTTGCGGGATCTCTTTACCCTTTAAACTGCTTACTTTTAAGATGGAATAATGTGGGGCTGGAAGAGTAGCACAGCGATTAGAGTACTTGCCAAGCAAACGCAAGGCCCTGAGTTTGGTTCCCTAGCACCACATAAACTGGGTGTGGTAGTACAAACCTGTAATCTCTACCCAGGAGGCTCATGAGGCAAGAAGATTGCTGTGAGTTCAAGGCCAGCCTGGGCTACATAGCAAGTTCATAACCAGCCTGGACTGCAGAATAAGATCATGTTTCAAAAAAAAA
>PVKB01008018.1:0-13806 GCA_004027205.1 Ctenodactylus gundi | reverse complement strand
TGCTTTCCACTATCATCCAATTTCTGTTACCTGAGGTAAGGAAATCAAATGAATTCAAAAAACAAAGAAATGCTCAACAATTAATTATATGGTTGTGTGAAGTAAAAACATGTAACAAAAGCTAAATTTTAAGGACCAATTTTCAAAGTTGGGTTCCAAGACACCGGAACCTTTTTTTTTAAAAAAAAAAACTATTACACCATTAACTGCTCAAGTTGTTATAAAGATAAAAGAAGAAAATGAATAAAGGGTGGGCACAAAGCTGTTTTGTCTACTTGAAGCTGAATCGATAATAACGGAAAGACTTATGGAGTAGAGAAACAGAATCAGAGCTGGTGGATAAAAATTCAATAAGGAATAAAATACATTGACATAACCTTAAATATTTGCCCATAAATCACTCACCAATTCCAAACCTGAGAAGCCTGGTGGATGTCACATGGCAAATGTCAACATCCAGTGCTGGGACAAGTCAGCACTGTAGAGCTGTAGGTTGAACTTCCTGCCCAAAGCACATAGCCTTTCCATAATAGCGAGGAAGTATGGGACAAACGCAAATGGGGCCCACATAACGCACCTGACACTTTTCCAGTGATAGGTCAGCTAAGATAGATGACAGCTGAAGAACTGGTATCATTAAAGGGGACAGCAGGTTGCAATGTCCCAGCGTATGATATTACTACCAAAAACATTATTGAAACAATTAGATAGGTCAGAATATGCACTGTTGATTAAATAATACCACATCCATATATACATTTCCAAATTTCACAACTATACAAAGATTAGGTAAAATATTGTCCATTTTCTTGGAAGTGTCCATTGAAATATTAGTAGTAAAATAAAATGGCATCTCCAACTTACTTTCCAGTACTCTGGAGATTATAGATAATAGATTGATAGATAAATAAATAAAAACAATATAGAAAATAGGGCAAAGTATTCGGGTAATTGTTTAAAGTGTGCCCAATATGGTTAAAAGGTAAATAGTAGTTCCCTATTCTACTTTTTTACATGTTTGAAATGTTACCATAAAACGTCTTACAAAGCAAATTTTTAAAAATTTAAGTTTACTAGTTCATTCAAATATTTGCCTTATTAAAAAACAAATAATTTTTAAAGGAACTACATATTGAAAAGGAAGTAGTTATTTGCAGATGACATGAGCCCCTGTATAGAAGACTCAAAAAACTTCACTATAAGACTTAGGACTAGTGAATAAATTCAGCCAAGTTGCAGGATACAAAATTAATGCAAACAGATCAATAGCACTATTCTACATTAACATACTCAGTGAGGAAGAGACGAGAAGAGCAATCCTATTCTCAGTAGCCCCTTGAAAGTTAAATACCTAGGAATAAATCCAATTAAACAATTGAAGGACTTATATAATATAATAATTATAACATATATATTATGATGAAAAAAGAAATTGAAGAATTAGAAAAATAGAACATCTATTCCTAGATAGGCAGAACTAATATTGTCTAGATGACTATAACTAATAAAACTAATATACAAATTCAATGCAATTTTTGTCAAGATTTTTCATAGAACTAGAAAAAGCAATCTTAAAATTCACATGGAACCTAAAGACATCTAGAGTAGTCAGAACAGTCTTGAGAAGCAAGACAAAGCCAGTGGCATCATTAGAGAAATGCAAATCAAAACAACACTGAGATATCATTTTACCTCAATGTGAATGCAAGAAATAGATATTCCATTTGACTGAGAAATAATGCTCCCATATATTCTTTAAAAAGAGTTAAAAGCACCATATGACAAAGATACATACACGCCCATGTTTAAAGCAGCACATCTAATAATAGCTAATAATAGCTAAGTCATGTCAAGATACCCATCAATAGGTCAATGGACAAAGAAAATGAGGTATTTACAATGGAGTACCACTGTAGCATACATAGATATTTAAATCATTTGTAGGAAAATGAATACAATTTGAGACCATTATATTTATTGATAGAAACCAGAGTCAGAAGATTAAATATCGCATGAATTTCCTAATATGAGAAATTCAGAGTATAAACATGTATGATAGTCAAAAGGGCAAAATCTCGTGAGACAGGAGACACAAGGAAGGGGAAGGGGGGTGAGACAGGGACAGAGGAGAGGAATGTGAAGCTGATGTAACAGGCATGTGCACCTAATTCTCAAGTTTATTGTAACCACTGTGTGTGAAAAGAACACATTAATAACAATGGGGAAAATAAAAACAGAAATATTTAGCTATTAAAGGTTCACTCTTCTCAGATTCTGGTTACTGAAAATGGTAATTGAACAAATACCCAATTGATAGAAGATAGCAAACAAGCATTGTTAGTAAGTATCAGTATTATTTTCAGCATTTTCATGATATATCCACTTAAATAGTTAAATAAAACCATTACAACCCCAGTAATATTGCATATGGATGAAAACAAAATAAAGACTGTCAGGGCTCGAGACATAGCGAAGCAGTTAGAGCGCTTGCCTAACAAGAATAAGGCACTAGGTTTGATGCCCCTACATCATACAAGCCAAGTGTGGTGACCAGGTGCTGACACAGGAAGAACCGTGTGTTTGAAGCCAGTCTGGGCTACATAGGGCATTCAGGACAAACCTGGGCTACAGGGTGAGACTTCCCTCTTTAAAAAGATCATACTTGATACATTCACAGAGGGCAAAATATATTTTGAGCCAAGTTAATACACTTAAAAGATAACCTGTACTTTTTGATTTACTTGCAGGCACATCTTATTTCTACCTAACGAATTAAAATATAGAGATACCAACAAAAGTGCACACAAGCATCAGCTTCTGGGTATTAATGTTAGGCGGAAGCTGGAATCTGGAAGGAAGCGTGTTAGAACATCTTAACTATGTGGGAACACTTACCTGGCGGAAGTGACGTCATGATTACCAGATGGTTTTACAAGGAAAGACTGCTCCATTACATTCCAGTGTGCTGACCCTTGCGATTTTCCAAATGTGGGTGATATGGCTTTGTAACTTCTCCTGGTGGCGCGACAGCATTCATGCTCTCTCCACTCCAGAAGAAAAGAAAAAAGATGTGTGCCTGTAATTAAATTTGAAAGAGTCCATTTTAAGAGAAGGAAGATAAAAATCCAGTATGAAACCAAGATGGGAAGAGAGCTGTGAAGCCAAACAGTGGGGACAGCAGCCACCTGCAGAGAGGAGAGAGCAGGCCCTAGGAGGAAGGCTGGTCCAGAGGCCAAGGAAGGGGACACACCAGCTCGCCTCTGTGTGACTGGAACTGCTCTGGAATTTAAGTACTAATCATGCCTTTCAATTCAGAGGATTCTGTATATTTATTGAAGCTATTAAACCAATTTTATCACCTAAAATATAGCACCTAGTAAGTATTACCATGTTTGTTTGAAAACGAACTAGATCACACAAAGAGTTATGATTAGGGTGATTCCTTTGTACCTGGGGTTTTCAGTCTTTCAGTGGGAAAATACAGGTGTTCGGACTGTGCCTAGTAACCCGCCAATTAAATGCCCCATTTCTCCGGAATTCTTTGCCTCCTTTAAGTTTCACACATCTTCTTACTCATCTCCAGCACTTTCATTCCTGTTTCCTATTGGCTTTGACCCAGGAGGAGTCATCCACAGTGGAACCGCCTGCAATGTCCTCTTTGTGGGTCTCTCAATGCTCCTGCTCCGTTAGTGCAACTCCCGTGGAGCGCCTCAGGAGTCGCCCATTGGCTGGATTGCAGAAGGAGGATCAGGAGCACTCACTTTGGCTCCAAGGATTTCAGGCTGAGGCAGACTCATCACTCCGTACGGAGTGGTAATACAAACTTTCCCTATCCAGTCGGTGCACTAACCTAGAGCACTTTCCGCTAGTCAGAAACCATTCACTGTGGTCAATCAGCACATTGTTGAGAACTTTCTGGAAAGCAATAGCTGCATCTAAAAATAGCACTACGCAGGTAGTGAATTTTGGCGATACTTTAGGAGGTGACCCCCACTTGAGGATGATGCGAATTTGTAAAGAGGTGTTGTCAGACTCTCATCAGAATGAGAAGCAGCACATAGCAGAAGGAACGTGGCCCCTGGCGCCCTGTTAGCATCTCCCCTGGACGTGTGGGGGCTGAGCTGTCACGGAGCTCAGGAGCAGCTGTGAGTTCTCTCCGTCTGCCTGCCGCATGAGTCCTTTAGCATTATTACCAGGAGCTCAAGAGAGGGAAAAGAGATAAAGGACAACACAACACAAGACACCGGAACAAAAGGCAGAAAGTTAGTGGCTGAATATTTTTCTTACTGAAGAGCAAAGAAGCAAGATTGCCTTATGGGCTGTGGTAAATTCTCCTTTCCAGGTTGAGAAGTCAGCACTGTGGGAGAAGTGGGGAAACGCGTGGTTGCTACTTTCCCTCCAACTCTCCCCCGGCCAGCTACTACTTACTTGTTCTGATCACACACTTCTTTCACACTATTACCTAGTGCTTATGCAGGACTCCCCACATCTTTTTCTCCCTCCTTCCTTTGGGTCCACAGATCCTGAGTGTTTTCTCCCGACTGCCCCTCATCATAGAAAGATGATCTGGTGGCTGGGTGGGCCTCCTTGAAACCCCAGAACCATGGTTGCCTAGCCGTGGATTCTGACCTGCTGCCTTCAGCGGCGAAGGCAGAGTCTGACTAAACCTGAAACTCTCCTCACTTGGAAAAGAGACCCAGTTTTACTAGCATATGTCATGTAACCAAAGGGAAAGATAATCAGAGCACCCCAGGTGTCAGGGGATTCCCTGTTCTCAGACCTAAAAGGCACTATGAGAACTAAACATCAGGGGACTTGATCCCCTTAATGGGACCCTGGGGAGGATAAATCCCAGAGCGAGGATGTGTCCTAGCTGGATCTTGAGGTCACTTCATCACAAGAGGATGGTGGATGTGCAGTCTGCCCTCCCAGACAGCAGTGGCTTAGCAGACAAGAAGGAAGGGGTGATCAGGCGTCACCTGACCGCTTCTCCACCAAGTCTCCATTTTAATTTCTCCTTCTAATTTGGTCATAAGAGAAGGCATGAAATACTTTTAAAAAAAAAAAAGCTAAACTTCATCTTTCCCTGATTAAGTTTAACTATTTAATATGTTTTCCTGATTCTCTTGGTTGGTCAGACTCAACCCTGAAATATGTTGGAAACCATCTTTGAAGATTATTGAACCTATTATTCAGGTTTCTACCACAACTCAAAACCTTTCAACAAAACTCTTCCATATTTTCAAAACATTTTACCTATGATTTTTCTTAATGCCTTGTCAAAATATGCAAAAATTGAAGATAGTTGTGATAACTAGTCTACATTTAGTAATTGTCAGTGTTGAAAAAGACCCATGCATTTATTAATTAATAAGCGTTTAAAAATAGTTATACTGCAGAAGTGGGCAGCGAGGGGGGATGGAGAAAAGCCAGCTACATATGAGCCATACACACTGTGTGTCAAGGTGAAATACCACACAAAGCCCAGCGATGCATGTGATTAATACCTATTCATTGTAAATAAAATAAAATGTATTTTAAAAACCTCAGCATGAGAAATATAAAAATATTCTTCATAATGCCTCGAGTGAAATCATTCAATACAAGTGACCTGCTATATCCATTGTAGTAAATTTCAATTTGACTTGACATTTTAACGAACAATTCTATCTGGTTTCTTTTTATTCATTATTTTAATTATGAAAAAGTAACAAAAATACACATTTATTTTTCTACTATTCAGATCATCATGTATAACTTTGATATATTTATTTTAAATAGTTTAGCACTCAAAATGCCATGGGTAAAATTCATGTCACTCTAACCAACCCCTCTCTGACCCACATCCAACACAGAGAGAACCAGCACCTGAGCTGGTGTGGGTCATTCCTGCTCACTTTGACATGCATTATTTATGTAATGAATATGTAAATATAAAATATAATATAAATAAACATCTGCATACTCAGGGGCTTACATTTACCTGTGTCCTTGGGACAGTACACTGGGTGTGTGTACATGTAACATTACACGTAAAGTATTATGAACTCATTCTTGGGAAAGCATGCATAATGTGATTTAATTACAGCAAGGTATTTCTAAGGCAGCTCTTAGCACTTTTTCTCTTGAAACCGAAACACACTGAAACCATGTGACTGTCAAGAACTCTGACATTGGTAATTTTCAGAATAAGAAACCAGTGCATACATGTCAAATGGGATATTCGAGACCACATCTGAGAAATCGAAATGGATAATCATCATAGATGAGATCGGGGGGCCTCTCTTAAATTGAGCTTTGTTTGAGGAGAATGAGAGTTACAATAGATCATAAGCTAATGTGGGTAGAGGTTCAGTTAGATTTGCATTCAAGAAATTAGTGTTTGGCTGTTGCTTGAATCGATGTTCTAATTCCTTCCATTCTCATCAGCTGCCATACCTTATGCTAAGCATCTAAGGTCACACCATGGTAAGTACATGGTAGTGACACCTCTGACATAGTGGGATAACAGAGCAGCTCATTTTGACGTGCTGGATGAAGCGGTCGATTTTTTGTTTTTCCAAAGTAAGTGTTAGACACAGGCTAAAGAAGATGGATGGCTGACGGCCTCCAAGGTTTTGCCTGATCACCTGTGAGCTTCTCAATTCACATACAGACTAGTTCCAACCAGCTCGGTGTTTAAAGAAGAGTTGTCTAAATTCTTCAGTAGAGTAGTCTCCTTACTCTGTATCAGAGCCAGAACATCGGCAGCCACCAGGGAGACAGATTTTGGGTAAGAGATGAGTGGGAAAATAAAACATTTGAATCTGTTTCAATTACAAAGACAAATGATGGTGAATATTGATCTTCCTGAAGACACAAAAATCAGTAATGATTATTAGCTAAAACCAAAATCTTATTGCAGATCCCCCTCAAAAGTGGTACTTTTCAAACATAATTGTTTAGTGAAGCTTTACAGAAGCTCCCGGGCTGTATTCTCCTCTTGTCATGGTTATTCCATGTCGGAGCAGCTCTTCACGTCTTGTGCATGACACCCACGTTCATCCCAGAGGTAAACAAGACTGTGAGGGAGGAGAGGACAGTGGCTTTCCTCTAGAGCAGTGCATGCCAGGTCTTGCTCTGACTCTCTGTGCCCCTGTCTGGCTCACCGGTGACTGGCCTCGTATTTACCATCCCACCGTCCCGGCAGGTACAAGTACTCTAGCTTTCTGCTGAATTCTGAGTTCCTTGCTCACTGTGGACTTCTCAGGGACCAGGTTCTCACTCCTAGGGGTGTGTTTCTTGCAGTAAGGGAATCTCACTTGGAGCTTGGTGCAGCCTCCATCTGCATCTTTCCTGGGTGCCCAGAGCACAACCTTGGGGTTATAATTGGGTTGGGAATGATCCCAAGTTCAGGTTAAGAAACTCTCGAGTCAGTTTAAGAAATATCAGTCAGAGCTCAAAGGTGATTCTAGGCAAGACACATTTTGATTAAAAGTGAAAGCAACACTTTCAGGGAAAGAACAGAAACGGTCCTCAGTGAAATACCCATTAGGATTTGAAGCTGTTCTGCATTTACACATCTTTTGCAATCCTGCAGGCTGATTTTATATGGCTTCCTGTTTCACAGGAGTATAAATGTCTTGTGGTTCTGTTCTGATCAACTTGCAGTCAAGCTCAAAGGGGAAATTTTTTCTTATTTACTCATGCGGGAGTAAGGGGTTGGAGTCTGACTGGTGTCTGGAATGGGGGCCAGTGTGATGCCCTGCCTTGTCCCTTCCTATGGAGCCCTTCCCTGCCATTTCTCCCTTCTGAGAAGTCCCAATTTCTATGGGATAAATGAGGAACGATCTGTTCTGACTACTTCCTGCTGACAAGGGGCTGCGAGATGCACAATGGAGTCTCCTCAAGAAACTGCCTGTCCGGAGGGATTTGATTCATGTGAGGCCCCACGTGCACCTCATTTGCAGTATGACGGCTCCAATTCTATGGGTGATAAAGTGAGAGAGAATGTTGATTAAGCAAGGAGAAAATAATACAGAAAATAGTCTTTACAGGACCAATAACAGGAAGTAGCCATGATAGCCACTGCCACATTGAAGACCAGCTTTCCCGTGAATCTGATAATTTCTGTTGGATCCAAAAGACTTTGCCAGACAACTTCGTAGAGCATTTCTCGCAATCCCAGATTGATTTATCTAGAAGTAACATTTCTGGGCTAGAGGATTAGCACAGTGATTAGAGAACTTGCCCGGCAAGCACAGGCCTTGGGTTTGATTTTCCAGCACCACACAAACCAGGCATGTTGGTGCACGGCTACAATCATCCCAGCCTTGGGGAAGCTGAGGCAGGAAGATTGTCTTGAGCTGAAGTCATAGTGAGTTCAGAACCAGCCTCTACTACAAAGCCAGACCCCATTTCAGAAAGAAAGAGGTAAAGAAAGGAAGAAGAAAGAAAGAAAGAAAGAAAGAAAGAAAGAAAGAAAGAGAAAAAATCCCTCTTCTAAGCATAAAGAGGCCCCCATTTTCAGATGTCAGCTGATCTAGTCTCGTATGATTTTATAATGTCGCTGCTGCTAAAGAGTCTATTTGGCTTTGAGGAGAGACCAAGCTCCAAGAAATCTCTTTAAGAGTGTTACAGAATAATAAGTAAGCAAGGAGAGCCGGTAGGCATGCCACATGCAACACCCGTGGCAGTCCCTGTTATCCCTGCAGTTATTACTCCAAGTCCGACCAGGAGAGGGATGAGGAAAACTGCTCATTTAGGTCAGCTCTCATGTGCTAAAAAATCGGCACTGATTGGCTATTATTAGCAATGTTTTCCTCTGGGAACAACAAGGAGAGAATTGGGCAAGAGTACAAGCCCCTGTCCAATTGGATGGAAAACATCAGTAAGAGCTAGTTCCACGTAAGATGAATATGCCAGGTATATCTAGATAAAAGCTATTGTCAATAGAAAAGGGGAGAATAAGTTTATTGGCTTCAGTTTCCCAGGCAGAAGATGTTCCTGCTAGAATTTCTCCCATGAGTGGCTGGAATGGATCACTTGAAGAGACGGGGGTGCCCTGGTGCTCCCTGGTCTGCTCCCAATGCAGGAAGCCAAGTTTGACATCTATCCACAGTAGAAAGGCAATGTTATTATACATCTTCACTAAATGACACTCTGAATAGGCTAGCTGTGAGCAAGTTTGCCATGATTTTATACCAGCACAGTGGCCTGACCTCCCTTGACAATATCCTGACTGCCCAGGGGTTTAGGATTGTAATCATCTTATTCGTTATCCACAAAGAAAACAGGAATAGGCACTGTTGCGTATTGGCTGAGTGAGAAGGAGAGACAGATCTGACAGTCCCTAGCAAGTTTAGCATTGGAAGCATTAAGCAGAGAGTATGTTAGTGGCAGGGTTTTGTACAAGTACGAGTTGTTGATGACAAGAGGAGATATCACTCCTCCTGCAGAGGAGAAAAGAATCACGATCAAGGCCATCATAAAAGTCACGTTAGAAGGTGTGATCAGAAGTGGGAGGATCTGGACAAAAGATATGACTTAGCTGCCAGGGCAACAAGCAAGACAAGGAAAGAGAGATAACTAGTCCCGGAAGGAGCCAAAGACAGGCACAGGGCTGGGAAAGAGGGTGCTCTAGAGCCTGGCTGTCAGTCATTCGTCCCCAGACTTATTCTTCTTTCTTGAACAATACTGGGATCCTCTAATGGCTCTCAGGTGTAGCAGCATTCTGGTACTGGCGGATTATTGTCAGTTGGGAGTGCCATCGACAGTTTGATGAGGGAGTGATGGATCTAAGCCCCCTGTCTCCGTGTCTTGACAACTATGGGAGAAGACAGAACAACAGAATAAGACCCCTCCCATTTGGGTCTTGCTAAATCCTTGGGATCTAAGGTTTGTATGTGCTCTAGGGTACCAGAGCAAAAGAGAGGTTCCCCTTGTAGACAGACAGCAGATGCTGAAGCTGAGTCAGAATTTGCATTTGTTGCAGCAATTCCTTTGTCTCTCTATCAAGCAGAATATCATGAATCAGAAAAAAAATTTTCATGCAACAGTTTAAAGACCTTGAAACTGTGATGTGGTTCTCAGATGAGCTACAGCAATGAGCAGAAGATATTTCCTTGGAGTTTTACATTTCTATGCCAATTTTAATAAATGTTTGGTCTATAGACTATTGTTTCAGTCAAGTGGTCTCCCCTCACCTTGCACTTTTTTCCTTGATATTTGGGATTGAACCCAGGGATTTCACACTGAGCTACATCCCCAAATGCATGAGTATTTTTATTTTTTATTGAGAGAAGATTTTTGCGAAGTTGCTAAGCTTTGCAGGACAGATCTTCCTACCTCAGCCTCCCACAGTGCTCGAATTAAACACATAACTATACAGAGCTGCTGAATGCATCTCCTCCTTAAGTCAGATGTGGGAAGCAAATCCACGCCAAGTGGATGATGCTGAGAGTGATACGTAAAGCAACCCGCTTGCTCAATTGATTACAAGAAAGTAGATTACGGTGGTTGGGAAACATTGTGCATCAGTTAATTATTATGGAATGCTTCCTAATAAAAAAATCATAATAAGCTAGAGCAAGACACACAGTACCAGCAACAGTGTTTATTAAAAAGACTTTCAAAATATCCAGATCGCATAGGATGAGCCAAGCTGTTTCAGAGCCTGTGTCCATATGCATCAAATGTTAAGTACTCTAATGTTACTTTACCTAGTTGGTCCCAACTTGTAAACTCTCATTTCCAAGTTTACAAATGACAAGCATAGATGTACTTTCCCACTGTCCATGTACTTCAAAGTGTAATCAAAAAAAGTAGTCAGAAGTGAGACACCCGCCTCTGCTGCCTGGCAGAGAGGCTCTCCCTGTTGAGACAAAAAAATATAGCTGGAGCACAGTCATTCTCCTTTTAACATTAGTAATTTACAAGATTTGAGAGAGGTATGGAATTTCTTCTAAAAATTAAAACGAAAAATCATATGACTTCAAGTCTTATTTCTGGGTATGCATTCAAAGGAAATGAAGTCTGTTCCTTGATGAAACATCTGCAGTTTTCTACTTGCTGCAGCACTGTTGGCAACTCAGAAAAGAAACACCCAAGTGTTCACTGAACGTGCATATATAAAGAAAGTGTGATGTATGTATTGTATTTGAGAACATGAATGAAAAAACAGGACATAATGATGCAAAGTGAAATAAACTAGACACCAACAAAGATGCTGTACAGTCTCACCTACAGGTAGAATATGAAAGCTGAACTCACAGAAGCAGGGAGTAGAATCAGGAAGGGAAACTGAAGGGGATTGTCACGTGGTACAAACCGAGTTTGAAGCCAAGAGCTATGGGACCTAACCGGCATTCGCAGCCCTGTACTGGCTGTTGGAAATTCGCCTAGAAGGTTAATCTTAGGTTCCCCCACTGCACACACACACGTGCATGCACATAAACATGGGACTGTGGGGAATGACAGATGTGTTCATTTGTGACAATCACTCCTGTAAAAATATGCTTGTGCTTGCGTTTGTCCACACAGATATTTTCATATATATGAATATATACATAATCACAAAGTGTACTTAAAATACGTCATTTTGTTTGCTAATTATGCTGCAATCATTTTGAAATGATTGTAATCATTTTAAATTTATAACTTACGATCATAATTTAAATGATGATAATCATTTTAAATTTGTAATTATAATTTAAATTTATAATTCTAATCATTTTAAAATTATATATGCATATAATTTCAATATATATGCCTATATTTATAATCATAACATGAACATTGAATATATACTATTGTAATTATACCACAACAAAGCTGGAAATATTAAAATTAGAATGAAGAATTTTTAAAAGCTAACACTATTCAGTGAAAGATAATGGTGGTTTTATTTGACACAAAGCAGTGATAAGAAGCAAGCATTAATTTTCCTGATTTTATACTGTACACACATACACATACTGTTCACGGTAATACTGCATCCCGTAAATATATACATGCTTATCATACTATTTTAAGAGAATACTCTTAAAGTGTCTTTAATGTCATTAATTAATTTCTTTCAGTTAATGGCTCCATCTTTCTACCAGAGTTATCAATGGTATTTAGCTTCGAGGTTTATTGCGAAGCTTCTTATTTTGCTCTGGATCTTTTAAAGACCATTTTCATTGTTTCTAGTAAGAAGCTGAGGAGTTTACAGAAGCTTCCATCTTTTGCCTCAGATTGCTGCTTCCCCCCTGACATTGTCTGATAAGTTGTGTCTGCCCACAGGATGTATTATATTTATTCGGTTCCAACTGGCCCCTATTCTACAAGAGAGTAAATGCTCAACCAGATTAAACTAGTGAAAGAAACAAAGAATAAATTGAAGAACAAATAAAAATATGAATAAAGAAATGAGCTATTTGATCTGTTCAATATGACATGTTAGGTACACTGGCACGATAAATTACTCATATAATTTAATATTCTAGAAAAATGGCCTTCATCTACATATTGTCTAATATTCTTTATCATAGAATAAATGATGTTCACCATATTTATCATTTGACTTTACTATAACATTAGTTAGCTAAATTTAAGACTTAATTAATAATCAAAATCTCATTTAGCACAAGTATTTGCAATACCTCTCCTTTTAGCATTTTTTCTATCTCTCTTTAGCATTCCCTCTCAATATTTTAAATGTTTTGAAATAATATCTTATAATAATACAAATGTACGTATATATACCTAATAAAGTCTTTCTAATAGATTGAAATACATAATTTTTGAAGACTAAAGTGGTACTACTCAAAAATGTTTAAATAATATTTCAAAACTAATCAATAAAGCACAAGTTTGAGAATCATTTTAGGTTTGTTGAATTGCAGACTGTGAATAATTCTCAGCAGAAAAACCATCCCCCAAGATCTACCAGATCTTTTGAACAAAAATTGCAAGACGTGTGATCTCCTGTTCATATCTCGTGCTGCTGCCCCTGCAGTCTCCTCACTGCCCCTCTCACATCTTTGTTTCTGAGGGTGTAGATTAGGGGGTTGAGGCTGGGGGTGACTACAGTATAAAAGAGGGCAATGAACTTGCCTTGGTCTTGGGAATTCTCTGTTGGAGGTTGGAGATATATGCACATTATTGGAATAAAAAAGAGGGAAACGACCATAAGATGGGCTCCGCATGTCCCAAAGACTTTCTGAAGCCCTGTGGTTGATGGCATCTTCAGCACAGCCCGAGCAATGGCACAATAGGAGCCAAGAATAAGGATGAGGGGGATGACCACGAAAATGGAGCTCATGACCATCAAAATCAGCTCATTAGCCCGTGTGTCAACACAGGACAATCGCAGGAGTGCTGGGACCTCACAGAAGAAGTGATCTACTTGGTGATGCCCACACAGGGGCACCCAGAAGGTTAATAGGGAGTGAAGTGCTGACGTGGTGAAACCACTTACCCAGGAAGCCAGAGCCAACTGGTGGCAGAAATTAGGGTGCACGAGGACAGTGTAGTGCAAGGGTCTGCACACAGCTGCGTAGCGGTCATAGGACATGACCACCAGCAGGACACACTCCGTGGTTCCCAGTGCGAGGACAAAGTAGAGCTGAACCACACAGCCAGAGTAAGAGATGGTCTTCTCAGGGCCCCAGAGGTTGACCAGCAGCTGGGGGATGGAGCTGGTGGTGTAGCAGAGATCCAGAAAGGAGAGGTTGGAGAGGAAGAAGTACATGGGGGTGTGCAGCCTGGGGTCCAGGTGAGACAGGACGATGATGAACAGGTTGCCCGTCAGTGTCATCAAGTAGAAGACCAGGATCACCGTGA
>PVKB01008017.1:0-22929 GCA_004027205.1 Ctenodactylus gundi | reverse complement strand
ACTGCCAAAGTCATTACAGCTCTTGTCCCCAGCCAAGAAATAGTTTCCCTGTCTGAACTGCCCATTTATTAGCAAAGACAAATGGTGTTTTCTATGCTGATATTGGGCAACACAGAGAACCGTGGGTAGAGAGGGCAGTGCAGAGAAACTTGGGTTTCCCAGCGTGTTTGCTGGGAGTCTGGTGTACTACGCTGGATCTACGTGATTTCATCCACTTGTGGCCCACTACTTTACCTTGAACCTCTGGGATGGATTATAAGCTTAAGTATGGGGGTGGGGAATATGGCTCATATTCAGGAAGGCTGCCCACTGTCTCCCTTTTTGTTGATCACTGTGATTAGTATTTGCATGTGTAGGTTATGGTCGATGTGTGTCTTTACTTTTTCATTACTGGAACACATGCCCACCACCCACATCTTAAGGGAGGAAAGATTTATTTTAGCTCACGGTTTTGCAAGGTTTCAGTCCATTCCTGGCAGTGGCATGGCAGGAAGGGTGTGGTGGAGGACGGATGCTCATGGCATGGCAAAAAGAATAATCAGGGGCCTGCAGAGGAAGCAAGCTGGGGTAGAGCTCACATCGTTCCAAGCCTCAAGCCTGTGATCTAATCTAGCACATTCCTGTCCTCCTCCACTGTAACCCGTGCGATCGTCTCGCCAGCAAGAACGCACGCGGGCACCAGGATCCTTCTGCAGCAATCATTTATTATAACATTGATGAGAGGAAGACCCCAAGCCCCAAAATGGCACGGTTTATATATCCTTTAGGTTACATTTGGGTGGGGTGTTGGTTCCTGATTTGCAAAGGCCAATCAGGCCATATGACGAGTCCGAATGACGTGACTCCGGGGCTGGTCTTTAGCCTAGGCGCATATGCAGTGGCAATTGTTTGCTAATCAGCCGGCCGGATGCCGGCGCCATCTTGTAATGGCGTTTGCAGGCTCTCTACACTCCACACACCTGTAATCCACTCTGCCTGACCAGGGCCTGATATTTAGCCATGAATTGAATCCATATCATCCAAATACATGAGGATTTGGGGAGATGTTCCACACCTAAACCGTGACCATATGAGAGGTAATGTTTTACATCATCCCCGACATGGCCTGAGGTATTTCTAAGGAGCTTGTACTGTGAGTTACCTGCCCTGCCCTGAGGGTAAATTCTGGAAGCGAAGAGGAGAGGGTAGGGGAGAGACAGGGAGGTGCACTTTGGCGACCAGTGCAGTCTGTCTGGAGTGCACAGATTAATTGTGCTCCACGGCAGGTTTTTCTAAAATAGTACAATCCACTCTGAGCAGTCTTTATATTCCTAGACATAGATCAGTGTTCAACACATGAGGAAGCAGGAGATCCTAAAAAGACCCTGGGTAGGGGTTTGGCCAGGTGTCCCAGCTTCACCCCAAGTTCCTGACACCACTGTATTGCCCTGAGGTTCCCAAGTAAGTCCCTGCTTTGACTCAGAGCTTTGGAAAGTGAAACAAGCAATTTCTGAGTCTCCATGGGAGGAGCTTTTTGTAAGTACAGCTCTGCAGACCTTTCCTAAGGAGTGATTCAGAGGTCAGCTGGAGCTCAGAGCTCAGTGCCAAGGGAGGTTCCTTCCAATTTGGGGATGACGTAGTGCTGAGGAGGCCGTCAGGATGCTTGGTGCCTGCTTGGGTGGCAGTGGGTGGCACTCAGCTATATCCTGACAACAGCTTCACGGCACCTACCACTGCACTTTCCTAGTCCCCTGCCTTGGGGAAGGAATGTAGTCACATGTCCTGACACCTATTGTGTGAGGGAATTTATGTTTTGCCGAGGTAAGTCCCAATTCTTCAGATACCTTGGGGTGTTGCGGGCTGATTTGAAGAAAAGATCTTTGTAGTGGTCCCACAGTGTGATGGGTGATTTGTTCCAGAATCCTCACAGACACCAAATTCCATGGATTCTCAAGTCCCTGTATTTAATAAAAGCCTACCTACATGCTCCCACAATACTCTAAATCATTCCTATATTACTTATAGTGCTCAGTATAATATAAGCGTGGTAGAAACAGCGGAATAGGGAATAACAACCAAAAACTGACACTTGTGGAGCTGGGTACAGACACAACCCTCACCGTCCTCACTGCACAGCCTGTGGTCACCGCTTGAGGTGGCCAGCACAGACACGTTGGTGCTGCGAACGGAGACAAGCAGACCTAGTATGAGACAACAACACCTGTGGCAGTGGCCTCACCCTCACTGTGTTCTTGCAGATGTAGCATAATGTCTATTATGTGGCAAATTCAAGGTTTGCATTTTGGAACATCCCAGAATTTTTCTTTTTAAACATGTTCAGTCTGTGGCTGGGCTGGTTGTATCCATGAATCGCAGCTCACAGACAGAGAGGGCTGCTGTAATTCTGTTGAGCTGGGTAAGGAAGTAAGAGAACCTTGCGTCATGCCCCTCGGGAGCTGCCGGCACTTACAGATGGCCTGTACTTACATGTCATCCTAAGTTTAAAGTAACTGCCAGACTGCACCCTCAAATTGATTACTAGCTATTTTAATCTTAAACTTTCCCAGAACGTCAGAGGACATACTTTGGAAGGTTATTTTTATACAAACACTGTACAATAATTTGCAGGCACTCCTTGGGGGTAATTTTACCTCAATTATCAATGAATAATTTACAGCACACAGACTAATGTAACTAATACTCAGACCAAAATATTTAATACTATTTTGAAAGAACTCATATGAATCCTTAAAACTGCTATTTCATAAGACTCACTATTGAATATATTGTGTTATCTTTAAACTGCTTAAATCTTTGGATTTATAACTGAAATCTGAATGAACTTGAAAGAGATCACAGCTAATTTTCAATCAACTGAGTTTCTTCAATAAAACAGATTCTGCCTTTAGCACCCCCCTACAATCCCATGAGCTGGGATTGAACTGGGCCAGAACCGTTGCATTGAGCTACATCCTAGCTCTTTTATATTTTTCATTTTGAGACAGGGTCATGCTAAATTGCTGAGGCTGAGTTCAAACTTGTGAACATTTTGACTCGGCCTTCCAGAGTACTGAGTTTATAGGTGATTATTTTTTCATGTTTTAAATACAAAAATAAGCACTGCTTTTCTCCAGGTTGCCTTAGACTAATGACTGATTTAAAGCCCGCTGCTCACCCCTTAACTGGGGTGTGAAGTTATCTTTTAAGGAAGGTAACAGTTTTGGACACTCGAGTGAGTGGCCTGATGGTCCATATTTCAAGTGTTTCTTTCGTTAGATCCTCAGCTCCATGGGGAAATTGATAGCATTTTCACATAGTTATTGACAGCTAATTCACAATAACTTCTCAGCTCTTGCAAATGTGGGAACCCCAGTCCAAGGCCAATGCTGTGCTCTAGCTGGGACAATATGGCCAGTGGGATGCAATGGGTCCTGAGCCACCCCCAATCTGTGGCTTGCTTCAAGAGGGGCCTAGAAGAGGACCTAGCTTAAGAGAAGCTGTTCATAGCACGGTAAGACAGGAGGCCAGAGGAGTGAGAAGAAGGATGGAGCCCACAGACACCCTTCCAGGTCGTGCCCCAGTGATCCTCAGACCAGGCTTTACCCTTAGCAGCAAAGGAAATGAAAGGATTAGTAACCTTCATGACCGAATCACCTTCCACATAGGAGGAGACTTTTGGAGGATAATTCAGCTCCAAACGACAACAAAGATGAAGGTCACGGACAGCAAACCTCTTTCAATTCTCCACTTGTGAAGCATAGATGTGAAGAAAGATCAACCTCCGTTTTCTTCTTTTCCCGTGTACGTTAGGAGGCAAATTCTAAAATTTTAGGCAAACATTCCTGTAATATTTGCTTTTGCAAACCGACAACACGGATGTGTAAATCCCAGATCCATCTTATTACTTGTCTTTTACTCATTTAGCGGCAGCTGTCAAAGGTCTGAAAGAACGCTTGAGTTAGGAGTGTCTGACTCTTCCATTAATAAGCGGCTTACCTGAGCTTCAATAAATCTCTGAGTGATCCATCCCAATATATTACCTGGTTTACTACTCACAGCAAGATCTTGATAAAGCTGCTATTATTGCCTCCAATTTTAAACTTGGGAGCAGAGACACACGGATGGTAAATAACTTCTTTTCATTCTGCCAGCTTGTTAGTGTGGGCAGGGCTAAGACCCAGGGCTGGCATCCCCCAAGGCCAAGCTAAGGTGGCTAGAGCATAGCTAATTGCTTGTTGTTTGAAAGACCAAGTTGAATTCATTAAATCCACAGCCTGGGAACTGACCCAAATTTAATCCTGTTTAGTTAAAAAATAAAGTGAGTGTGACTTCAGCTAGTGGTCTTTTCACTTGTGTTCAAGTGTAGCTTATTAGTGTCTCCAGGTGGCTGGAGCACTGCCTTAGCTCTGCCCCATCACCTCAGTCCCTGGCCACCCTTGCCTCAGGACACCGGTGGGCTGAATCTGCTCTATCCTGCTACCCTTCTCCGTCCTCCCCTTCTTCCTCCTTCTCTTCCCCTCATCTTTGCCCTCCCCTCCCTTTTGTGGCATAGGTGTCCAGCCCAGGGCTTCCCTGAGATACATCCCCCCCGTTCTATTGGTTCCTTTCTTTCTCCCTCTTTCTTTCTGTGTCTCAGTTTTGAGACAGAATCTCAGTAAGTCATGAGGTTACTCAAGCTGGGCCTGAACTTGCTGCCCTACTGCCTCGCCCTCCCAGAGTGCTGCCCATACAGGCTTGAGCCCTGGGCCTGACTCTCTGCTTTCTGAGTGGGCAGGGTGAAGTTGCTATTCAGTGTTTGGTTACACGTAAATCCTGAGCAGCACCAAAAGCTGCTGAATTCTAGGGCGGCAAGGCGGAATCTCCCCATCTTCTCTTTGCAAGATTGCCCTTATTTTGATTAGAATGTCTTTCCAGAGTAGAAACAAAGATAGTCATTAAAATTAGTTTTGTCTGTGAACATTGTTAGAATAACAAATTACCCATGGAAAGATTTATAATTGTTAGTCTTGATTTTTATTTATATAATTGCAATTACTGAAGATTATTGATCCATTATTTGACTTTTCCATCTTGCTCACATTTGAATTAACCATATTTATTAAATTGAAGTATGACCACATAGACTTAATAAGCTAGTTATGTGTTATATTGTGACAATAAATTATTTCTCTAAGAGAATTATTTTTCAATTTTGTGTTTTTCTATTATTTCTTCTGAAATCTTCTAACTCATTAATGTCTCTCCATGTAATACCAACTATAGGGTAGTTAGGTTAAAAATTCATACTTACTATTTTATATATAGTGCTATACATCATTAATTTATTTCCATAAACACCAGTTTCTTTTAGGTGCTTTGCTGCTGTCTGAACAGTGTAAGAAAAAAGGCTCAGCATTTTTGTTCTATATGTAGGGGATGGAAATTCAACATTGTATGAACTACAGTTTGTATTCTAACTTAGTTCAAAATTTAGTAGGTGGAGAACTCTGGGTGAATTTACTCATAGTAGAGGTATAAACTCTTCACAACCGAGCCTAGACAGAAATATAACATATCTTACCCTGTGTGTGGTGTCCTGGTATGACACAGGAAGAGAGGAATTTTCTTAGAGATGCTGGGGAGTGCCCAAGTTGGTACCTTGCGCTTGAGCTGGGTCTTGAAGGGTTCATCTGATGGGTGTGGTGGAAGAGACCAATTTTAAAAAGTGAGATAACATCAATAGCACCAAGAACTATGAAGTGCCCAGTGGTTCCTCGCAGTGGTGCATGGTGTCCTGGGGCTGGAACAGGAGAGAGGCAGGAGATGGAAGGGGAATTGGGTCCAGGTCCTGGTGTCTCATGTGAGACATTTGGATTTCATGCTGTAGACATATAAGGTCCCTATATGACTAGGTAACAAAATGTTTCCGGGTGAGACTACAGCATTTTGTTTTACTTTGAACTTTTTTATTCAATGTCTTTGCTGGCTGTAAAAGACACATGCATTCTTTCAACCACAACAAGCAGACATTGTAGGAATTTACAAAAGAGACACCGTAAGTCTCCCTCTCAACGTTGACATTATGACCTCGAGATAAACACTATGTCTAGCAGCTATCCACGTGGGCTGAGACTTACGCTGTTGCCCCAGAAATGGCAGCCAGGACTCATGACTCCGGGTCACTATTTCCCACCCTAAGACATTAAGACTCCTCAAAGTTCACGTATACAATATATAAATCGGTGAGACGTTTGTAGCTCGAGAGTCATACCAAGGAATATTACCCGAGCAAGCTTCAATGCCATTATATATGGATTTAGTTTGTTGTTTTATATGAGACGTTCCATCGAATTGATGTATTGACACTATAAACTATCCTTTTTCATGGACAACAGAATATTTTCGAAATCCTTGATAGTATACACACAGTGCTGCAATAAATTTTGATAATCACCCAATTACTACGATAAATTTAGAGAAGTGAAATTTCCAGCTAAAAGGGTAAGCTATTTTAAGTTTTGTTACTTAGTGTAATAAAGTAATAAACTATGATGCTGTGGGTCCAGGCACCTTTTTGCTTCTATTTAAATTCCTGTCTATCTCTTACGTTTAAATTTATATCCCATAGAAAAGTAGTCGATCCAAAGGAGGTGTGTACCTCAGCTGCAAATGGATTCCCCCTCAGACCCTTCCCTCATAGTGGCAAGGCAGATTGTCGTGCAGGTCCTGGGGTTACAGGTCCACACTGACCCTCCCTTGCAGCCGGCGCGATAGGCAGGGTGCCTCAGATAGAGATGGTCTAAGCAGTTGCTCAAAGCGAACCTCCGGAGCCCTACATCCTCCTGACGTTCTCGCCCGGGACTTGCGCTGCAGCCCTCCTACTCAGATCCTGAGCCGGCAATGTGGTCTCACCAGTCACGTGAGACGGGAGACTCTGCCTTCCCCAGCTAGGATGGGACGCTGAGGCTCCCAGGGCCCCTGGGAGGAGTGAGGGACCACGGGCCTTGGAGGCGTCCAGGGCTTCGGGTCTGCAGGGCCTGCTGCGGTTCTACGCCCATGTCACGCTACTGCTCCTGTGGTTAGCGCAGAGGTGACGAAGGGCAGCATTTTCCCCTGCGTATACATACTACAGTTATTGGCTGGATAAGCCCCTCCCCCCTCTAAAAGCACGTATCCAGTCCCTGCCATCTGTGAATGTGCTATTTGTTGTGTTTCCAATGTGGGTAAATACAGGATTTGAGTTGGGAGAGATCACCTGAGAATCTCCAGTTCCCTTTCGTGGCCTGCACCTTTCCGCGCCCTCCCTACTGGCAGTTGTTACTTTGCATTTCTTCAGCGGAGTCTTTCAGAACACCATAGGAGTGGAGTCAGGAAGTGGGTGACACTTTAGCATGGCATTCCTGCTCGCATAATCCTCTTGACACCTGGCCATGTGGTGGCAGAGGTCACTCTCCTGTGCCTTTGTACTGCAGAGCAGCATTTCCTGGAGGTGTAGGAGAATCTTTTTCCACCACTCACCCCGTGAAACATGTTTGACTGTTTCTAGTTTTGGGGTATCTTGAATAAAACAGCCGTGAACACTTGTGTACAGGTATTTTTGTGTGCAGTATTTTCATTTCTCTAGCATAAATGCATAAAGTGGAGGAGTTACTGTGTCAGTTGGAACTAGAAGTGTTTTTCTAAGAAACACACATAGTGTTTTCCAGAATCATAACATGTTACAGTCTCAGCAGCGAGGTATGTGGGGTCCCGTTTGCCTACGTCAGTGGCATTTAGCATTACCACAATTTTGAAACTTGGGTCATCCTGGGGTAAAATATGCTCGGATATATTCGTGCGGGTCCATTTTTGTGTTTTCTCCTTTGCTTCACAGACCTCGTATCTCCCCATCCAACCCCACATTGTTTTGACACTTAACGGCTTCTGTACTGCTATTTTTTTCCTATTTTATTCTTATTTAAAAATATTTTACACTATGTATGTACTTATTTGTTCCCTGAATCTTTCTATGTAAAATCCAGAATTGACTTGTGTATGTCTATTAAAGAACCTGGCCAAGTTTTGATCAGGAGAGTTGCATTAAACATTTACATCAATTTGGAGAACAGTGATGTTTTTATGATGTTGTCGTGCTATCCAATTAATTAAATATTTAGGTATAAACATCTTTTGTTAGATTTGTATCTAGATATTTCATTTTTTGAGTTATTATAGGTGGAATTATGTTTTTAATTTTGATTCCTACAATGTTGTTAGCCTATAAAATGCAGTAAATTTATGTGTATCTATCATGTATCCTCCGATTTTGCTGAAACGATATGGCAGCTTTATTTTTCTCTCCAATCTGTATGCCTTTTATTTCTTTTTATTTTCTTGCCCTATCAAGCTAGCACCTCTGATACCATACGAATGGTAATTCCTCTTTTTATAATCTTAGAGGAAACCATTTCTTTATTTCAGATCATAAAAAAGTCTTCAAATCTTTTGCACTAACCATAGTGTTCAATGTAAACATTTTATAGATGCTTCAGAGAGTGGGTTAAAGAAATTTGCTTGTATTCCTGGTAAGAGTTTCTGTTATGAATAGGTGTCACATTTTTGTCCAGGAATTTTTCCAAGTCACATGATTTGAATGTACATTTTTTTCTTTAGTGTGTTGGTGTTGTTGATTTTATCACTGACTTTGTTAATTGTGAACGCATCCTGTAGACTTTAAATAATTCCAACTGATCCTGACATATGTATTAGTCAGTTTCGGTGTGAAAACAAAAGACATAAGGTAGCAACTTGAAAAAGATAACAAGTTCGTCTTGCAGTTTTGGAGGTTCAAATCTAAGATTCTATTAAGGCTCTACTAATTTGGCCTTCAATTATGGCAGCAGATGGCAATGGAAGAGCACATGTCAGAGCAAGTAGTCATAATCTCTTTTTTATTAAAAACAGAGCCTTCTCACTTCCTACAATTTGGTCATAGTAATGGTAAAAAATTGTAAACAGTCATGAATCAACCAGAAGCAATCATTTTTGCCTCTTTTTGAAACCACTTAATATATTTACCATTTCCTGTGAAAATAAGGACAACTGTTAATATTGTATTTATAAAACAATCACTCTATATATGTAGTGTCTGGATACATGTGCACATTGTGCAATGCTTAAATCAAGCCAGGTAATGTATGCCTTATTTCACACGTGCATGTGTGTATCATAGAAACGATTAAAATTCTATTGTCAGCAGTTTTCAAGATTACAATGTTCTTAACTTGAGTCAGCATGCTAAATAGATCAAACTTACTCTTCCTGTCTAACTGAAATTTTGTAGCCTTCGACGACCATATCCTAATCCCTGTGCCCCTATTATGTTTAACTCAGTGTTTTGAACCTGGACTTCTGAGAAGTTCCAGTATTCACCTTGTGTGACTCCAGATTTCTGCTGTTCTAATTTACCAACTAATGTCTCAGCAATAGCAGGCATGACTTAGCACTGTCTCTTAATTTTCCTTGGAGGTTTTAAAGAGCAGAGTAGGAAATATTGTCTCTGCCTGATTTATTAGATGTCGACCTAGAAAATACCAGATGGTTTTGTCTGAATTTTTTGCCTTGTAAATTAGAAAGAACACTTGTTCAAAATTACTAGGCAAAATGCCTAATTTTATTGCCTAAATCTTTTATCTCTTTCCCATTAAGATGTTAGGATAATCATACAAATAATATGCTTGACATTGATGAGCTGTAAATTCTTAAGAAGTTGAAGCTTACTCATTCTACCCTTAGACACCTTATTAAGGCCCCAATGATCATACCCAAATTATTCCCATTATTTTGCAATGACAAAATACCAATTTATCTGGGTCATATCCCAGAAGGAATGTAGGACACTGGAAGGATAAGTCCAATACATTCTCTATTTTTATTTCAGTTTTCTTTAATTCTTATTTTTAGAACCTCATCAGATTCGACTAATCATTACTTTCTACTTTTTCTTAACAAAGTTTTTTTAAAGACTAAAAAAATCTCAGAGCTTTATGACTTGAAATAATTCCAATAATGAGACTCTTAGAAACATAATTGTGTTGATCTTTTAATGCTCCGTAATAGACTGACCATAACGTTTCATGTAATGATAAAAATTAGCTGTTCTCTACTGATAACATGTGGACCTCATTTCTCACTTCTAGTCAAGGATGTTTCAGGCTAATCATTAGACAGGGGTTTAAGGTGTTTAGTAACACAAAAGGGAACATCCTTAGCATTAAATTTCACTGTGAGCTAAGCAAGCTTTCCTGATACTTTCTTTTTTTAAATTTACATTCCACTCCATTTGTTCCTTCCTTGTTTATGTTTCTTTTTCTGAAAATATGTCACCGATAGACACGATTTCTATTTATGTTAAACACATGGTATGCCAGTCTTTTATTTTATTCTCATTCTCTGAAAGTCATATCTACCTGAGCATTATTTTTACCTTTCTTTCTTTTCCTTCCTTCCTTCCTTCCATCCTTCCTTTCTTCCTTCCCTCCCTTCCTCCCTCCTTCCCTCCCTCCCTCCCTCCCTTCCTCCCTCCCTCCCTTCCTTCCTTCCTTCCTTCCTTCCTTCCTTCCTTCCTTCCTTCCTTTCCTTCCCTTTCTTTCTCTCAGCAGGCTCCCACTGCGTAGCTTAGGCTCGCCCTGAACTCACTACGTAGCCCAGTCTAGCATAGAACCCACAGTAATTCTCCTGCTTCAGGCTCCAGTGTACTGAGATTGCAGGCATGTGCCACCATGTCCAGCTATTATGTGGTGCTGGTGATTGAATTCAGGGCCTCACACCTTTTAGGCATTTTGCTACATCCCCAAGCCCCCAAATGAATAATATTGAGTTATATTTTAACAAGGGCTCTCAATTCAGTATTTGTTTATACATAAACATTTATTGTGATTGTTTACTTTTCTGTCTTCTTCCATTAGAGGGTCAGCACTTAGGCACAAAGGTTTTGTCTTAGTAACTCTCATGTTCTCAGCACCCAGACATATCAGTGGTACCCGTTAGATGACCAGGGAGCAGTTAACGAAATGCTTAAGAAATTTTCCCCCTATGACTTCAAAATAAGGCCCAGCATTCGATCAAATGAAATCATTTTTATTTATTTGAGGCAGGGTCTCGTTCTGTGGTCCAGGCTGGTCCTGAATTCACTTCAGAGCCCAGACTGGCCTTGGACTCACAGCAATCCTTCTGCCTCAGCCTCCCAAGTGCTGGGATTACAGCTGTGTGCCACCATGCCTGGTTTATGTGGTGCTGGGGAATCGAACTCGGGTACTTAGCGCTTGGCTTAGCGCTTGCTCAAGCACTTTAACCGCTGAACCACTCCTCCAGCCCCTCAACTGAGATCATGAAAATAAAACAATAATCAACTCACAGAACTTCTAATTAACACATTGTTTTAAAATATGGAATGTTCAAATGGAATGTAAAATATGGAACATAATGAAAAAATACAATTCAGAAAAGTTATTTGAGTTTGTTGGCTTTTTAAATAGATTACTATTTGGAGCAGTTCAGATTCAAATTGGAGTGGAAAGTACAGAGAATGCCCATAACCCTCCAGGGCAGCCCTTCCAATCTTTTCCTACCAAAGTCCTTCATCAGGACCGAAGCTGGGTTGCAAGTCATAACTATGTGGTCACATCATGGACTTTCTACTGAAGCCCATAGTTTGCATTAGGGTTCACTCGTGGTGTTGTACTAATACATTCTACAGCACATACCCCCTTCCTCATTGTCCTGTAGTGCAGAGCTGTGCTTCATCTGCTTGTCCCCCACTGACCCCAGGCTTTGACAATGCTGACCTTTGACGTCTCACTTTTCGCCTTTCTCAGAGTGCACTGTCATTGGGCTTATATAGAAAGTAGCCTTTTCAGATGGGTTTCTTCAATCTGCCGTAAACATTGAAGTTTCCTCCATGTCTTTTCGTTCGTGGCTTGACGGCTTGTTTGAATTTCAGTATTCCATTTTAGCGATGGCACAGGTTGTTTATCCACTTACCTGTTGATGAACATCTTTGTTGCCTTGACAGTTTATGAATAAACTTTATATAAACATCTGTGTGCGGATTTATGTGTAGACATAAATCTTTAATTTCTTTGGGTAAATACCATGGATGTCAATTCTGGGATTGTACAGTACGAGTATGTTTAATTTTGTAAAAACTTAAACTGTTGTCAAGTGATTGCACCAGTTTTCTTTTTTCTTTTTCCCCATTAATGAATGAAAGTATCTGGTATTTAATATTCCCTTCTGCATCTGACATCAATGTTTTGGATTTTGGTCATTCAAGTAAGTGTAGAGTGAAATTTCATTGTTTTTAATTTGCATTTCCCTAATGATATATGATATGAAGCACCTTTCATATGTTGATTTGCCATCTCTGTATTATCTCTGGGAAGGTGTCTGCTCAGGTCTTTCCCCTATTTTTAATCTTATTATGTTGAATTTTAAATATCTTCTGTATGATTCGAATAGCTATCCTTTATCAGAAGTGTCTTTGTGAAGCATTTTTCCAAGTGCAAATCTTGCTTTTTTTTTTTTTATTCTCTTGACAGCGTCTTTCATGCAGTACAACCTTTTAATTTGAGCTTCCAAGATCAAACAAGATCGGGAATGTTTGGGGTGGTATGGCTATAGATGTCAGGCTTTTAATTTTAATGAAGCCCATTTATCAGCTCTTTCTTTCATTGGCATTTAAGGAGAACACTTGCAGTTTTTTATATAAAATGTCATCAGCAAATCCAAGTCACATAGTTCTCCTATGCTACATTCTAGGAGTGTTGTAGGTTGTGTTTAGGTCTAAGTCTATTTTGAGCTAATGTTTTTATGAAGGACATAGAGTCCAGATTCTTTTTTTTTTATACAAATGATTGAATTCAGGAAACAGCGAGCTACAGTTCCAACCTCTTATATTTTATTTTGAGACAGAGTCTCTCTAAGTGCCAAGGCTGGCCTTGAACTTGTAATACTCCTTACTCAGCTTCCCAATACCTGGAATTGTAGGCGTGAAATACACCTCTTTATTTTTTTTGTCATGTGGAGTCCAATTTCTCTACTATCATTTATTGAGAAGATTGCTATTCGTGGTGTTGCCTTTGTTTCTTTGCCAAAGATGTTCTGAAAATACCTCTGAAGTCCACTTCTAGGTTCGTTTTCGGATTCATTGATCCATTTGTCTCTTATTTTGCCACATCACATTTTCTTGATGACTAGAGATGTATAGTAAGTTTTGAAGTCATGGAGTTAGTGTCAGTCCTCCGGCACTTCTCTTCTTTTTATTGTTTTGGTTATTCCAAGTCTCTTGTTTTTCCCACATGAACCTTAGAAATAGCTTGCTGATATTGACAAAATTACATAGAATTTCGGGTCAGCTTGGGTTGAATCTGTAGATTATTTTGGGAAGAACAGCCATCTTGATAATTTTGTGTCTTCCTATTCATGAACATGGATTACCTTTTTATTTCTTACTTTTATTTCTTTCACAAAAATTGCGTAGTTTTTTTTTTCATTTAGTTCTTAAATGTATTTCACTAGACTTATGCACCTTAGTCTTTTGAGTGTGCTAAACAACCCTTCCCTCCCTCCCTCCCTCCCTCCCTCCTTCCTTCCCTCCTTCTTTCCTTCCTTCCTTCCTTCCTTCCTTCCTTCCTTCCTTCCTTCCTTCCTTCCTTTCTTTATCTATGCTGAGATTAAACATAGAGTGTTGTGTACATCATGCAGCACTCTAACCCTGAGGTCTAGCATCAGCATTGTTTTTCATTTTAAATTCTATGTGTTCACTGCTGGTGAACATAAAAAAAAAACTGAGTTTTCTATGTTACCCTTGTATCTTGCAACTTTGCTATAGTTGTTACAGTCTCAGAGGTTTTTTTTTTTTTTTTTTTTTTTTTTTTTTTTTTTTTTTTTTTTTTTTTTTTTTTTTTTTTTTTTTTTTTTGGTTCATTCTTTTACTTTTCTACGTGGACAATTATATCACCTGAAATTTTATGGCTTTTTCAAAGAATATCAGAAAAGTGTTTTTGATTGTATGAGGAAATATATTTTAGGTATAATTAAGTGCACTGACTTTGATACCTGCTCTGTAAGTATATTTATTTTGCAGTATATTTGGATCTTTTATATTTGACTACTTGTATTATCGACATGTGAAGGTTCTGCAAGTTTTTTTCCCTCCTCTTAAACAGATTTCCTTAGCTCTGTTAAGATTGGTACTACGTTTTGAAATAGTGATAAGATGCAAAATTGTTATGTATAAATTCGGTATATCTATATGCTAGGTGAAATAGCTAACTACACTATAAATCTTTTTAGGGGATCAAATAGATGCAGCAGTCTCCTGCTCTGTAGGGGACAGCTCCAGGATCACCCCACCCTCAAACCAGATACCAGCAACTGTGGATTCTCAAGCTTCTTACATATTTTGGTATGATATCTGCATAAAGCCAATACATATTATCCCAAATATTTTTTAAAAATATCTAGATTACTAATAGCAGTTTTTTTTTCTTTCAGTAGTAGGAATCAGGCTTAGGCTTTCGCTCTGAGTTAGATCTCTAACCCTTGTTTTTAGTGTTGATTTTGAGACAAGTTCTCACTAAGTTGCTAAGTTTCCGGGCTTGTGAGCTTTCTGCCTCAGCCTCAAAGAATGCTAAGAGTACAGTCCTGTTTACCAGGCCTAGCTTATAATATTTAATATAATATGAATACAAGTATTGTGATACCTAATACAGTTGTTACACTGTATTGTTTAGGGTATTATAATAACAAGGAAAATGTCTGTCCATGTTCAGTACAAATGGATTTTTTTCTCCAAATAATTTTGGTTCATGTTGTGGAACTGAATGCACTAATCTCACTGATCTTTTAGAAATAGAAAATTAATCAATTTACTTCTTTGCTTATAACTCTCAGGCAACTTCCCACTGCCACTAGAATGAAACCCAGAGACCTCTCCTGACTTACAGGCTGGTCCGACATCTCTCTGCCCATCCTCCATGTTCATCCCTGTCTCCCTCTCCTTCATCCCCTGTCTCTCTTGTCCCAGGTATTGACTTACTGCCAGGAAGGCTCAAGCTTCCCTCTCAGCTTTCCCATTGCATCTCCTTCCTGGTGAGATACTCCTGGCTCCCAGGACTCAGTCAGTATCAGCGGTTGTCATGGCCACCATTGCCGCCTCTTCCTCTGTAGGTGGCTTCCTAGCATTTTTAAACACCTAATATCTGTCTATCTACTTTTATATTTATTTTAATCATTTTAAATTTATGTATCACCTTTCTTTACCACCCTCTCATCCCCCCTTCCTTTCCACAAAGTCCATCTTCCTACTTTCTTCCTTACCTCTTGAATTTTTTGACATTTGTTTTTTCATATTAGAGAAATCACATGATATTTAACTTTCTGGGTCTGATTCATTTCACTGAGCATAATGGTCTCAAGGTGCATCCATTTTTCTACAAATGACCCAAATTTGTCATTCTTTATGGCAGAGTAATGCTCCATTGTATACATATACCACATCTTTATCCAGTCATCTGTACTTGGGCATATTGGCTCTTCCAAGAATTGGTTATTAAAAATTGTGCTAGTATAAACATTGATATGCAGGTATCACTATAATGTGATGACTTTAACTCTCTTGGGAAGATACACAGAGGAGGTATAGCTGGGCCAAATGGGATGCCAATATTCAGTTTTCTGAGGAATCTCCACGATGCCTTCCATAGAGGTTGTACCAGTCTGCAGTCCTGCCAGGAATGTGGGAGGCTCCTTTTGCCTCACAGCTTGCCGGCAATTGTTGGTATTTTAGCTATTACTTACTGGCATTAGATGGAACCGCAGTGTTGTTTTAATTTGCATTTTCTGGTGACTAAAGATGTTGAACAATTTTTCATGTATTTGTTGGCCATTTGGACTTCTGAGAGCTGATTATTCATTTCAGATTCCTATTTTTTTGATTGGGTCATTTGTTTTGGAGGGTCTATTTGTTTCATTTCTTTGTATATTCTTGATAACAGTCCTTTGTCTGAGGAATAGACAGCAACATTTTTTCCCACTCTGTGAATGCTCTCTTCACTCTGTTGATGTTTCCTTTGCTGTGCAGAAGCTTTTTAATTTTATATAGTTCCATTTGTTGATTTCTGGTGTTGTCTCTTGTGTCTCGGATGCTTTATTGAGAAAGTCCTTGCCTACATGTACATCTTCAAGGGTTTTACTTCTTTTTCTTTCAACAGGTTCAATGTTTTCATTTTAATGTCTAAGACTTTGATTCATTTTGATTTAATTTTGGTGCATGGTGAAAGCTGTGGGTCTAGTTGCATTCTTCTGCGTTTCCTTAGCCAGTTTCCCAGCAACATTTGTTGAACAGGCTGTCTTTGCTCCATTGTATAATTTTGGTCCATTTGTCAAAGATCAGATGGCCGAAAGGACTTGGGGATGTTAGGGCATTCTCAATTCTATTCCATTGATCCACGTGTTTGTTCTTGTGCCGATACCTTATAGGTTTTTTTTTTTTTTAATCACTGTTGCTGTGTAATATAAGTATCTGGTATTGTGATGCCTCCTGCTTTTGTTTTGTTGTTTTGCCAATTCTCGATCTCCTGTGGTTACATGTAAATTTTCAGGTCATTTTATCTAGTTCTGTAAAAAATGCTGCTGATAACCTTGATTGGGATTGCACTGAATCTATATATCAGTTTAGGTGGTATGGTGATTTTGATAATGTTGGTTCTGCCTATCCACCAACAGAGGATGTCTTTCCATTTTCTAAAATTCTCTTGGGTTTCTTTTTTCCAAGTACTATAGCTCTCAGAATAGAGGTACTCACTTACTTTGTTAGGTTAATTCCTACGTATTTAATTTTCTTTGAGGTGACTTGTGAATGGGATTGTTTTTCTGATATCTTTACCCGTGTTTTCATTATTGCTGTAAAGTAATGCTACTGAATTTTGTGTATTGATTTTATATTCTGCACCTTGGCTGAATTTGTTTATTAAGTTTAAGAGTCTTCTAGTAGAGTTTTTGGGGCCTTTTAAGTAAAAGATCGAGTCATCAGCAACTAAGGGCAGTTTGACTTCTTCCTTTCCTACCGGTGTGCTCTTCGTTTTTTCTTCTTCTCTTGCCTCCTGATCGCTCCAGCAAAGGTGTTGAGCATCATGTTAAATAGGAGTGGTGAGAGTGGACAGCCCTGTCTTGTTCCTGATTTGAGAAGATTAACTGCCTCATATTGCCTTGGACAGTTATGGTTACTTCTTTATTATCTGATGACAGCTACTCATGTTTTAGGAGTTGAGCCTTGTGGGATCTTGTTCTTGCTTCCTTCTCCAGTGTGTGCCCTAGACACACGGTGACCAGTTGTTGCAGAAAAGAATGACCAGTCGCTAAAAAATGACAGAGATCATGAAGATCACAAAAATTGGGCAGAGCATTATACAATGTAGAAATGGAAAAAATCTGTGAATACACGGATGCATGAAATAATTCACACCGTTCTTTGTGGAGAATTTGTTTTCCTTGCTCTGTTTCCTTCTAGAGGCTTTAGATAAGCTTTCCTTTTAGCTTGTGACATGCAAATGACGACCACCCCTCCTTCCTGACTGTGGTTATTGAACCCAAAGCCACCTCTGAAGGAGAGGGCTGCCCTCACTCAGAGGCACCACAAACCTCTGTATCTTGATTCTACTCCAACTTGTCAAAAGTTTTCATAGACTTTCTATGTGCTTTGTACAAAATTTGTAAGATTTTTTATACTTTTTATGTTATTTGAAAAATTAATTTATTTAATAGGAAATGAGATGAACTACATGAAAAAGTAATTCTTTTATTAAGAGCAAACTAAAGAATGACATATTAGGTATGTGTGTTAGGAGGACTTCTGGTGCCCTTGGGACTAAGTTATATGGTTTTATACCAATGAAGGATGATTTAAAAACTAGTTGGGCAGCATTGAATTGAACTCCAATTCCCTGAAAATTCATTCATATTTTAGCAATAATATAACTACAGAACACTATGCTTTACAGAGTCATGTGATGAATCTCAGACTTGATTACAAATTCTTAAGACTTGATCCTTGCAACAAGTCTACATAAGTGAGAAAAATAAAAGATGCAAGCTTGGCTTGAATTCTTGACATTCGTTGTGTTGATAAAATGTATTTACTTGAATAAGATGTATCCATTTCAGAAAATTGTACAAAATTATATAAATATTATAGAAATAGTAAGTACAAATGTTTTTAATATATTTGGTACTCTTCTTCCTATCTCTTCTCCAGTTATCTGATGGTCATTAAATTAGTGCAATATGTATGTGGACTTTAGATGAGAATGTAAGAGCAGTGGTTATATGTGTTTTTTTCATTTTAAATATGAATTATGAGCAATTGCATATTTTCAATGAAAAGCTTACTCTGATCCAAAGGTAGCAAAAGATAGATACTTTATTTATTTATTTATTTATTTATTTATTTATTTATTTATGACAGGGTCTCACTCTGTAGTCCAGGCTGATCCTGAACTTACATTGTAGCCCAGGCTGCTCTTGAACTCACAGCAGTCCTCTAGCTTTAGCCTCCCTTTTGTTGAGATTACGGGCATGCACCACCATGTCCAGGTTATGTGGTGCTGAGGAATTGATTTCAGGCCTTGTTCTTGCTAGGCAAGTGCTCTAACTGCTGAGCTACACCCTCAGCCCAACATTTTATTTCTCTGAGTGACTATTCAGAATTTGTTGTTAATGACCTGTCAGAGGCATGTGGTATTTTAAACATATAACATTTTAATATTAATACAAATAGAGGGGCTGGAGGAATGGCACAATGGATAAAAACCTTCCTTAGCAAATACAAAGCCCTGAGTTAAATTTCCCAGCACACCTTCACCTTGGTGTGGTGGCACATGATTGTAATTCCAGCCCTTGGGAGGCTGAGGCAGGAGAATTGCCATGAGTCTATAGCTAACCTAGGCTTCATAGTGAATTCAGGACCAGCCTGGGCTACAGAGTGAAGAGTGAGACCCCCCCACCCCACCCCCTCTGTGTGTATATATGTATATTACTCTAAGTCATATGCCTTGAAATGTGCAAATATTTTGTATTTTAACAATAGAATAAATGTGTGAAATGTAAGATTAAAAGTTTACCGTTTTCTTCTTTTTTTATTTTCCTATGTTAAATGGGAAATTTTAGAATCTTTTACCTTGCTGGTGGGAAAGTAAATTAGTACAGTCACAACGGAAATCAGTATAAAAAATTCTCAAAAATCTAAAAATAGACCTATGATTTGATCCCACTATACCATTTCTGAGTATACACCCACAGAGAATTAAAATCAGAATATGATATAGAGAGACCTACAGACCCATGCTCATTGCTGCCCAATTCAGGGCAACTACTGATAACCCTGGAAACAGCCCAGGCGCCCACCTGCTGACGAATGGCATATATACACAACCCAGTTATAAAGAACAGGTCATGCCATTTACAGGAAATGGACAGAACTTGATACGATCACGTTAAGTGAAATGAGCCAGACTCAGAAGGATAAATATTGAGAGAGAGAGAGAGAGAGACAGAGAGAGAGAGAGAGAGAAAGAGAGAGAGAGAGGATCGATGTAGTAGTGAGGCCATTGGAGAAGAAGGGGATAGGGGAGGGAGGAGAGGAGGGCAGAGGCAAAGGGATAGAAATAATAAAGTAGGCTATATGCCAATAGGAAAACAATTGTTTTGCGTAAGTAGTATACACCAACACAAATTTCTGACAAAATAAATTCGTGCAAAGAACAGTTCATGAGTCGGGCAGCCCTCAAAGCTGGAGAAAGCTCGGGAAGCCCTGTTCTAACAGCGAGAGGAAAGCAAAGACAGCCTGCCAGCTGTGGCAGCACGTGCGCCTTATTTAGCCGTGGTGATGGGCGCCCTAGTTACGTGACACATCAGCTGCTTGGCTGCTTGTGATTGGGTGATGCAGAGATTTTATTTTTTTAATTTTAGTTTGACATTTTTACTTTTTAAGTGTATTATAAGAATGCCTCCAAGTTATATTTTGATTTGCTTTCATTAGAGCTCCAGGCGCACAGAAAACCTCAGGCTAATGGTGTCCTTGTTTGCTTTAACAAATTTATATTCCCAAAATAAACCTTTGGGTATTATATTTTTGCAATACCAGGCCATTGTAAGCAGGAGCATTGCCATGAAAAGAAATACACACACACACACATATATATATAACATTTTACATTATTGGGAATGTTTAGTACATATGTATTTTTGTAACAGTAGGCTATGATACAAATGTTTATAAATTCCTACGGTTTACTGGTATTGTAAACAACTTGTATGTGTTTTTATTTTGTTTAATTTTTGTGCATTCAGCTATAAAATGATCCAGGGTTTAAAATAAACTAAAATGCAAAATTTAGTGTTTTTTAGCATGAGCAACAGTATATGAAATTTGGAGACCACATTCAGGATTCTCAGGCAAACTGATTTTTTTTCCTATTCTGTACTTACCATACATAATTGTTTAGTAGCATACCAGAAAACTATTTTTGTTGATGCAAAACACATATCCCAGCTAGTGCTATTTTGGTGCCTTCTTATAAATCTGAGAGGACTACTGAGCCTTTGTTCAAGGTATACTCAGTATTCTCATATACAGCGGGATGCTAGCCAAGGATGACGGATGTTCTGTCATTCATGAGGGCAGCAGAGTCCCACTACTAGAAAACAGTTGCAAATCTTTAACAAGACTATAGAATACTGTGTGATTTTAAAAATCTAGTGCTATTTTGTAACTTACAAGTGAAGTATTCTAAAAGGGGGGCAATTAAAATCAAGCTTTTCAATAGAGCGTTCTTTTTTTGTCAAAACGTTAATTTTCTTTAATGGCTCAGTATAATGAAAACGTTGGAAGATGCCGCACACCAGGTTCATCAGTTTGTAAATTACTTCTTGGTTTGCTTGCTTTAGGTTAAGACTTACACTGTTTCACGTATAGTTTAATGCAGCATGAATCTGCTATCTTGTAAACTAGACTGTAAGTTAAAGAAAGACCTAAGTGAACAGCAGACTGGTGATTCATAGGGAAACTTCACGGACCAATGTAGAAGTGCTACATGTCTTCCTTGCTTTCTGGCTATCTCTGCAGACACATCTGCCTTGTCCTGCCTCTGGGGGGGGGGTTCTATGAGTGGGTGGTGAGGGCAGCTGCCGTGAACACAGGTCCGTGAGTCATGCTTCTCTGAAATTCAGAAAGTCCCGTGCTAGGACATGCTGTGAACAGATTAGAAGAGTCCTGTGCTTCGGAGATCGTTTGCCTTCCAAAGATTCACATGGTAGCAAGTTGGCCAGATAGTTGGTGAAACCTTTAAGAAGCATGACCCGTAGGGTGTGAGTGGGCCTTCAGGGAGGGGGGTAGGGCTTCTCTTGAGGTAGTACATTGTCATGTGGGACATCACAAGGGAGGATTGTCCTAAGCAAGCCTGGTGTCTCACTGAGCTCCTCTCTGGCATGGAGAGCTCACCTCTTCTGCACATGTTTTCCTCATAAGGCCATCCACCATATGGCCTTCACCAAAACCAAGCCAATGCCAGAGACATGCTCTGGAATCTCCTGGAGGGCAAGCTGAGCAAGCTTTACTTTTTAAGTACCAAGCCTCAGGTGTTTTGTAACCACCTCACGAAACGATAAATAGCAAGAGGTAAATGACCAGCTTGTCACTCCTCTCACTAAGGACGGTGGGCTCTGGGTGCTGAGCACTGTCCACTCGCTCAGGGCCCATAGTGACGGCGGTACTCACTCCTGTTCATCTGAGATTCTGTTAGTGGAGAGAAAGTGATATTAAAACATTATTTGACTAGATGGAAGATCGAGTTTACATTGGAATAAACAGGGTATTAAAATTTAGAACTTTTCTGTGATGTTTTTGAAGTCACAAAATCAGGTTCAGATTCAGAATGTCACAAAATTCAAGATCATTGTAGACATTTTTTCTTTTACAGTTAAAATCAAGGCTCAGAGATTGAAGGGATGTGTCAACATAACATCAGATATTGATTGATTGAGATAAACCACATGACCAATGGCTTTTAAATGCTCATCAGGGAGACCAAACTAGGACAGAATCAGTCAGGGCCACTTTGGAGGTGGCAGGTCGGCTTCAGGGACATTTTCCATGCCCCTCGCCTCAGGGATCCGCGTCTGAGCCCAGGCTCAGTGAAAACCAGGCCAGGTCGCTGTGGAGGCAGCTGGTCGGCTTCGTGGACATTTTCCAAGTTCCTTGCCTCAGGCTTCGCAGCTGAGGCTGGGCTTGGTGAGAACTAGGCCAAGATATCCACACCACCCCTAGTGGTGACTGTGTTCTCCCAGTGCTGGACAGAATCGTACCAGGAGAAACACATAGGGGAATCCAGGGACAGACAACCAGAGATAACCAAAGACAACAGAACCATGAGGAAATGTGGAAATAATTCTCCTTCAGAAAGTCTTGAAATACCAGAGGAGCATATCAGGAATTCTGAAAATGCAGAAACTAAAGATGAAAATGGCACAAATGTTGGTAACTTCTGGACTCAGAAATACATAGAATTAAAGCAGTAATTAAAGCAAGAATTAAAGCAGGAATTAAAGCAGGAATTACAGCAAGAAATGGTGCAGGCAATGAAAATCAAAGATCAAGAGCAACGACAAGACCTAGCTAAGCTAAAAGCAAGCTTGGAGAAGCAAGTAGCAGAGATCAAAGAAGAAATGAACCAGAAGATAATGAAGACCATACAAGAAATAAGAGAAGAACACAACAGAAACATAAAAAAATGCAGATATACAGAAAGTGAAAAACACACAGGTCACAATAAGCAATGATATTGAACAATTTCAAAATAGATTATCAGACCTAGAAGACAGAATGATGGAGTGGGAAATGAAAGACCATAAAGATCACAAAGTAAAAAAAGAAGA
>PVKB01008016.1:0-22937 GCA_004027205.1 Ctenodactylus gundi | reverse complement strand
GATAGTTGTGATCTGGGTTTCTCATATCAGAGAGACCATTCAATGTTTCACCTTCTGCTTCTGACTCACTTCACTAAACATGATGTTCTCAAGTTTCTTCCATTTGCCCTCAGAAACCTCCATGCTGTTGGACTTTATTGACGCATAGTATTCTGTTGTGTATAAATACCACAGTTTGTGTATCCACTGGTCTGTTGATGGTTATTTTGGTGCCTTCCATATTTTAGCTATTGTTAGTTGTGCTGCTATGAACATGGGTATACATGTACCTCTGTTATGTGTTGTTTTGACCTGTTTTGGAAATATTCCTAGGAGGGGTGTCACTGTATCAAAGGGGATATTTATTTCCAGTCTTTTGAGAAATCTCCATTTAAGTAGAAGTGATATCTAAGAAAATTCTGCACAATTACAAATGATGGCAAGTTTTTAGATTACAGCAAATACATAAATAAATTATTGAAGCTAATTTTTATTTTGCTGAAAAGACAGATTTAGCCATTGAAAGCATTAAGTGGTTTTTTCTGTACACTGTCATAAATGCCTTTTATTTCTGTAGAAAAGCTAATGCTGTTAGATTGATTTTTGTTTTCACGTGTGGTCAGAATCATAGCAGCCTTCCCATTACATTCATTTAAAAACAATTAAGTTTTTTGTAGGCCAATTACTGTCCCTGGTTGCTGGGATTATAAAAATAAATAAGACACTGTTCTTGCCCTCAAAAATCTCAATCTCATGCAAGACACATCACAGAACAGATGATTTCAGAACAGTCAAAACAGCACTGTAGCAGAAACTGCCTCGGGTGGTACGGGAAGCATAAAGGGGAGCCCATTTCTGCCTTTCCTATTCGCATATGATTGCATTTCATCCCTTTTGACAAGAAAAATTACTTAAGAACCAACAGTAGATTAATTGTAATGAATGCTGCCTGTGTTTTGTGATTTTATTAAAATGCCAGTCACTAGAATGCTAACCAGTGGTCATTAATTTTTAAACTCTCAGTGATACAGAGCTATTCATACACCACAACAATGCTTTTTCCACCACTATTTCACTATTCTGTTTCCCAGAATTGCTTCCGCTGATCTGAATCGTAAATTCTTTTTCTTTGGACTCAAAACTGGGTGTATTATTCTAGTTGGAAATAAAATAACAAGTTTTATCTTAGGATAGATATTTACTGGAAATTTCCTAATTTTTTTAATTTTAATTTTTACAAATTGTGTATTCAGGTGGTTTATTTTGGAAAAGGTGTTTTTGAAATTTTGAATGCTATAGTCACACCAATAGCTTAGTCAATAAAGATTTTAGGAATAATACGCATGTGAAATAATATATGTGAACATTTCCAAATTTGTTTTCAAGTAAGTGAATCAGTATCCACAAGTTGTCTTGTAGTCATTCACCAAATATCTTTAAATGTATTGATTTATTTGGAACTGTTGAGGTTAGTTAGGGAGACATTTTTTGGTAAGGTGTGGTTTTGGTTTGGTATGGTACTAGGGATTGAGCCTTTGCAAAAAGCTATAGTGCAATTCTTTCTCTCTCCTTTTTTTATTCTATTTGTTGTTGCATTGTGTTGTGTTGTATTGTATTGTTTTGTTTTGCTTTGCTTTGGAGACAGGGTCTCACTGAGGTGCTCAATTGCCCAGGTGGTGCTTGAACTTACAGTTGTATTAAATCAGCATCCCAGAGTGCTATGATTACAGGTGTGCACTGCCAAACATGCCTCCCTTTTGTGTTCTTAAATAAAACATTTTTATGTGTTTTTCCCTTGCTAATATTTCTTAGAATAACCATAACATCAGCATTAGATGAAAGAGGGGACTTACCATCTTAAAGACCACTGTGGAAGAAAAGTATAGTGGCTCGGGTTATTTATTTTAATGTTGCTATTTTTTAGAGAAAAATATATGACTTCAATATTTTGTCAAATGTTAATCATTTCATGTGTTTTTGTTTGGTTTTTAAACTCAGGCTCTCTTTAAAGATAGAACCAGGGACAAGCACACCACGATCTGCTGCTTCCAGGGAAGACTTAGTAGGTTAGTGCAAATAATAAAATAGATAACCTAGCAGGAATGAATATACCTCAGAAGAAATAAGTACTTAGAATATCTTATATGCATTGTATCAAAGTTAAAATTAAATATTAAAATCTCAGTATCTACTATTATTAGATGAGAGAAAGGTAGTTGGGAGATGCATATGATCAAAATATGTGATATGCATGTATGAGAGTACTACATGGAAACCTAATATTTTATAAACATAATATGAACTAGTAAATAACTAAAATCAATTACTCCTATTTTTGTTTTTGGTTTTGACCTACTAAGATTAAACCCAGGGCTTCACACTTGATATGCAAGCGGTCTGCCACTCAGCTGCATTCCCATGCTGGGTTTTTTGTCTAATTAAAAAATTGTTTGTAATTTTGTTGGTAACATACTAATAAATATTACCTGGTCAAGGAAAACTGATGCACCATGCAACAGAAAATGAAAAAAATTATGAATATTTTGTACATTTTTAAGATTAAGAATGCAGTATCCAGTGAAGGTAGGTTGCATTGGAAATTTTTGTTATAATTTGAATAATTATAAGTCAATTTTAATGACTTAATTTTTTAAAGTTTAATAATAAGCCAGGAGCTTAAAATATAAAAATCATATTCTCTACTTAGGTAATTACATTTATGCCACAAGTAATGTGTACAGATTATATATAATGCTGTCATGTATGTATAATATTGCATATTCTTAAAATATTTGAAGGCCTGTCTAATAACATGTGAAGAAGTGAAGGAACAAGTGTTGACAGTATCTCGGGGGAAAGGCATTCTAAGTAGAAGAACATATTTCAGTCTAACTCTATTAATAAGTTTGTTTTTGATTCTTAAAGCAATACCTTACAAATCAGTACTTTTGAGTTGCTCCCATAAGCTTGAACATCAGTGTAACCTGAGTGTGTAACTTCCCTACTCCTTTTTAAAAATGAAGCTGAAGCCATAGAGTAAGGAAGCAATATATGAAATTAGCAGCATGGAACCTGAGACTCACATCAGAAGCCCTGGGTGGTCAGTCATCAGATGTTCTCTTGAGATGAGAGCCTGAGCCCATCTCCTCTAATTCTGCTTATGTAAATGGAGAAGATACTTATACTGCATCTACTTAGACAAGTCAGATGGATAGAAATTAGTGGGCATTTGTGTGGTTTAGGATTCTGTGCTTTAGGACCTAAAAAATAAACACTACTCATTTTGTGAGTCAGTGAACTAACATCAGTATCGCCTTAAAATTTAAAATGTTATATTTTGTATCCGGATATTAGCTTGGAAAACATTTGAAAATTTCCCTCTGTCTGATTGGAACCCTCAGGTCCTGAAGTAGGAGCATCACCACAAAGTGGAAGGAAGAGCGTAGCAATGGAAGGGGCCTTACTGCCACAGACGCCACCATCCCCTCGGAACCTGCTTCCTCATGGGCACAGGAAGTGCCACAGCTTAGGATATAAGTCAGCATCTTAAATATTGCCTCTCAGATTTTTAAGCTGTTTGTAGTTGGATTTATGTTTTGTGTACTTGGGTTTGCTTTCTGTTTATTTTATTACACAGTTGATAGTGTCCTTGTATGGTTTCTTTAAGTAATACCAGTGTGATTCAGTAAAATGTTTGTTTGCCTTAAAAGTATCTGTTTTGCCCTCTACCAGAATTTAGAAATGAGCTGTTCTCAAGCATGCCTTCATTTTTTCAAGGAGATAAATGAACATTCAAGAAGGACAATATAAATAAAGTTGGCATAACAAAATGCCATTTTTCTTTTAGATAAAACCTTTATGTCAAGACAGTCCTTGTTTGTTTTAACCAAAATTAGTAAATTAAGGTCTAAAAAATTACTGCCTTTATTCCTAAATGTAAAGAATGAGAAGCTATGTTTTTGTTCAACTTTATAACCATTCTGTGAAAGTGAATATGAAAACTTTTTAATGTGCCTAAAACTCAAGATGAAATTAATGTTCTAGTTATATGTGGCCAGGTATCCTTAAAATTTGTCCTTGGCAATATTAGCTTAAGATTTCCATGATAAAATCCTGTTCTTTACTATGAAAGTTAAGAAGTTAAATTCAGGATCGTGTATAAGTCTTTTATATCTTGAACTTTTATATAATAGAGTATCTTGGATATCTTTAATTAGCAACATAGTATAATTGTGAAAAATACTTCTTTTTGTTTCCAGTTTCATTCATAAAATGAACACAGCAGAGTTTAAGAGTGCAACATTCCCAAATGCAGGGCCAAGACATCTCTTAGATGACAGCGTCATGGAGCCCCACGCACCATCTCGAGGCCAAGCTGAAAGCTCTACTCTTTCTAGTGGAATATCAATAGGTGAGAAATATTCCTCTGAGAAGGTCTCAACTTATAGAAAATAAGAATTTAAATAAAATTAACCTGGAAAAAAATTTATTTACCCTATGTCTTAGTTACTTTTTTGTTGCTGTGATTCAGTACCTGACATCCACAACTTAAGGGAGGAAAGATTATGTTAGCTCCGTTTCTGAAGGTCTCAGTCCATTTGTGGGTGGCTTGTGACGGTGGAAGCATATGGCAGGAAGGGTCTGATGGAGGACTGCCACTCACAGCATGGTGGGCAGGAAGCCAAGTCCAGGAGAAAGGGTAGAACTAGCATCTACCCTTCCAGGTCATGTCCCAGTGACTACCTGTTCCCGGTCCAGCCTGAATGTTCTGCCTACTCCTGGTAAAGCCCTTGTGAACCACCCCTTCCAGGTCACACACCTGCTAATGTGCCACACAGCCATAGTCTGCCACTCTACCACAAATATGGAGAGTTTTATTTTTAAAAATAGCAATTGAATATAGAAATGAAGGTAATACTTTATGATGATGTTTTTGCAAAATGAACCTACCAGTTGCAACATTATAATAAAGAGTATTTGAATGTTTACTCACAATGTGATAGCCATTTTATGAACAGAGGATTTATTTCAAAATATAAAACAAAGTGGAAAATAATTTTAATTAAATAATAGAATAATTTTCAATTTTAGGTAGTAGTGATGGTTCTGAGCTAAGTGAAGAGACTTCATGGCCTGCTTTTGAAAGGTAAGACAAATTGCCCATTTCAGCAGCTTTGAATGTATTTAATGGGTTAAAAGATATGATAATATGAATTTGAAGAGGCATTTCTTACCTGCCGCTATAGGGCAATTTTAAGTTCCTTCTGGTAGAAGAAATTAGAGGTTGATATTTAAATTTGGAATTTTTAAGTAGTAAGAATAACTAGCTATTATAGAAGCTTGTATATGTGCTATTTATTTGGTGTTTTTGCACCAGAATTTGAGTTTTAAATTTTGATCCCTTTGTCAGGATTGACATGGTTCTAAGTGAATTTGTATCTGTGTCTTCCATTCTGTTCCATTCATCTAAAATTGTCATAATTTTAATAGTATATTTTAGTAACAAAATGTTCCTTGTTGCTTTAAGCTAGATATTTCCAACCTGCAGCCCTCTGGTTTATATCTTTGATTTTTTTTAATGTTATGGTGAAAAAAAATAAAGTTTTAGTAATTGCATACATACAGTAAATATATTAGATATTTTGTATTTGGCCCAAGATCATTCCTCTTCTTTCAAAAAATAAGGGCAAAAAAAAAAAAAATAACCCAATAGGCCTTAGGTTAGCCAATTGCTTAAGCTGCAGGAGCTATCATCCATGTGGAGCAAGTAATGCTGCATTGATTTATGATAAAAGATATCCCTGAAGATAGAACCAAGTAGTTCAGATAGTGTATGCTAGATGATCTTTCATTCCATCTTGTAGGGTTTTTTGGTGCATGTTTGTAAAATAGAATAGTATCACATATCCTTGGGAATTCATACACACATGGAGCACATGTTGGTCATTTGGAGCCCTTGTAACCACCTCTCCTTTTCTCCTTCTTCCCCTAATCCACTTTCACATCTCCAAGGTCTGCCTTCTATTTTCTTGTCATGTCTACTTTATTTTCTTCTTTCATTTGTAGTTTAGGTTTCTTATATAAAATGCATAATACTTTCTAAGTTACCTATTTTGTTCAGCATGATCTTGAGTTCCATCCAATTTTCTATAGATGGCATTATTTTCTTCTTCTTTGTGGTTGAGCTACACTGTGTGTGTCTCTCTCTCTCTGTGTGTGTGTGTATTGCATTTTCTTTATCCATTTATGTGTGGATGGACAGTAGGCTGCTTCCAGAGATTTAACCATTGTAAATTGTACTGCTGTAAACATGCTATGCATGTGTTACTGTCATAAGATGTCTTTTCATTCTTTTGAGAATATTCTGGGTATACCTGGATCATCAGTGGAATTTCTGGTTTTAGTTTTTTGGGAAATCTCCATACTGACTTCCATTGGGGTTGTATTAGTTTATGTTCCCAGCGACAACGTAGAGAGGCCCCTCTTCAGCAGCCGCCACATTCTCACCAACAGTCCTTGGGTTTTTGTGTTGTGTTTATGTTTTTTTGAGACAGGTTCTGACTCATTAGTCTAGGCTGGTCCTGAACTCACTGTGTAGCCCAGGCTGGCCTTGAACTCAGTGCAATCCTGCCTCAGCCTCTGAGTGCCAAGATTATAGGCACAAGGTGCCACACCCAGTTTAAGTGGTGGTAGGGAGATGAACCCAAGGGCTTCTGCTACTACACACGCTCTCTGACCACTGAGCTATGTCCCCAGCCCTCATTGTTTTTTGTATTCTTGGTGATAGCCGTTCTGACTGGGTTAAGTCGGAACCTCAAAATTGTGTTGATTTGCATGTCTCTAGTGGCTAAAGACAGACATTTTGTCATGTTAGCCATTCATTCTTCTCTTAAGTGTTTATTTCATTTGTCTTTTTGTTGAGTCTTTTGTTTTGAGTTCTTTTTTAATTTGATACACTCCCACGTGTTAATGTGTCAGTGCTATTAGACTTCACTGTGGAAGTATTTGCCTTTGCTTGTGGGTTCATGTGTTATAGTCTGGTATTTTCAGAGTGTTTTTTTTTTTCTTTTCGTTTGTTTGCTTGCTTGTTTGTGTGTGGTGATGTTGACTGAACCCAAGGTCTCCATACTGAGCTACATTGCCGTCCCATCTGTTTTTGTGAGACAGAGTCTTACTAAGTTACCCAGTCTGGGCTTGAACTTGGAATACTCCTGCTTCTGCCTCCCGTAATGCTGGAAGTACAGGCATGTGCTGTGCACCTGGCTTCAGACTTCTGCTTTTATAACTAGATCCTTGCTCCATTTTTATGTGATTTTATTACAGGTGAGAGGAAGAAATTTAGTTTCAATCTTCTGAAAGCAGATATCCAGCTTGCCCAGCACTTTGTGTTAAAAAGTTGTCTTTTCTCCACAATGTGCTTTTGGCCTCTTTGTCAAAAATTACATCACCGTAGATGTTCTAGTCCACTGGTCTGAATGTCTGTGTTTGTGCCGGTAGTACCATGCTGTTTTTCTTACTATACCTTTGTAGGATAACTTGAAATCCAGTGTTGGGATGCTTTCGGCTTTGCTGTTTTTGCTCAGGATTACTTGGGCTTTTCTGGATGTTTCTGATCCGTATGAATTTTAGGATTATTTTTTCTAGTTCTGTGAATAGAATTTTGGTACTTTAGTAGGGATTAAATTTATAGATCACTTTTGGTAATGTTGCCGTTTTCATGATGTTAGTTCTATAATGCAAGGACAAGAGATGATCGTTCCACTCAGATGCTTGCTAATCATGTGACTCTCATTATAGAGGGCTTTCCCAGTGTTGGTTTTGGATGTACAAGAACACTACTAGTCTTTTTGTGTTGGCGTTGTATTCTGTCCATTAGGATTCATATTATCTCTGACCACTTAAGTACCACCACTCTCAGAAACTTAGTATATTTAATTCTTGACCAAAACAATTGCTCCATTTTGTACATAAACCAATCTAAGCAGTAACAGTATTGTTTAGATTAAATGTTAGTGCCATGTAAGACAGAAGTCAAATATATTTAGTTACCTAACTTTCATTTTTTTTTCTTCTTTCTTGGCACTAAGGATGGAACTCAAGGCCTCATGTATGCTTGGCAAGCACTCCTCTACTGAGCCCTTTTGTTTTTTTTTATTCTTATTTTTGAGACAGGATCTCACTAAGTTGCCCCACTGGCCTCCAACTTATGATCCCCCTGCCTCCTTAGTACTGGGATTATAAACACACCACCACACTTCGCCCTGTTAGTCACTTTTCAATTGAAACCGATTTGGAATTACATTATATTCAAATTAGTTAGTTTAAGGAAAATTAGATCCTTGCTTCTGATGAAACTTTATAAAAATGTCACACCATCATGTGATTCAGATTTTACATATATAAGGTCTACATCGTAAACTTTTTTGATCCTTCCTACCCTACTTGTATTCCTAAACTTTGTTCTATTTGTTTGGGGAGTTCATAACAATTCATTTTTACATATACTTCCTTTCTAGTTTGTACTTTTTTCTCTTAATTTGGGTTTTCCTGAAAAGGGAAAATATAAATTGCTTTTCACATGCTCTTTAAATTTGTGTAAATCATCTTTTTCTCTAGAAATTATAGTATAATTTTTATACAAAAGACACTAACAAAGTTGTTTCTTAGATTGCTTCATTACAAACCCAGAGTGGTGGTGCTAATGTGTTTTTATTCCAGCAGGTTACTTATGAAGACAGTATATGATAGTGTTACCTGCACATCTCAAAACAATCTGTTTTCTTTTATGACAAATATTTTTGCTTTGCAGCTGTTTGGAGATTTTTAAAAAGTGTCTTATTATACTTGTGCCAAGTTTAAATCTGGTAACATTTTGAGAGCAATTAAATGAGTGCTGCCCAGCAAGTGTCAGGCATGAAATAATAGAAAATAAATGTAGGACAGGTTTGTAAAAACTGACTGTGAATCATGAACTTGAAGATAGTACTCCGAATTTCCACAAAGCACTTTGTTTTTATTTCTTAGACATCAGGCATGATGTAGCTTAAATTGCTAAAATAATGCTTTTTGTTTTAAGTAGTGCTTGTCAACAGTGCTTCTTTTGGTTTTCCCCAGACAGTGTTTCTTCATGTGTGTTTATTTCCTTCATTACCTAGGAGATACAGTTTGGGGTAAATTTTAACTATACCATTTTTATCTTTTGGTGTACAAATAAAACAGTGCCTATATTTCTATTGATCATTTTGTATTTTTAAAGAGTTTTCCTCATTAATTTTAAATTTACAACTACATTGTTTTTAGGTGTCTTCATAGGGACCTATAATAAAAGTGAATTATTTCTCTAAATTCAGGTATCTGACTTCAACTCAAATCCAAGAAGTAGAATAGAACCAAGGATTTCTGAAGCATTTTTTTACATATTAATATTATTTAGTTACAAAATAGCTTTCCAATTATTTTGCCAGATTTTTGAAAGTGATGATATTTAAAATTATACACTTAACACCTCTTAAGTATTTCTAAAGTCAGTACAAGAATAAAGTTTCTGAAAATATTCTGCGAGTTTACAAAGGAACAGTTTCATTCTGTCCTTTTTAAGATTTTACAAAGTGACATTACCCAAAGGTACTCTTATACTATTCTAGGTATTGATGATAATTGTATAAATAAAAATATATGTAATATATACAATTTATAATGGAATCCAACAGGAACAGATTATACCATTCTCTCGGCCCGGTGACAAGAGTGGCACGAAATGGCTATCGAAGCCACATGAAGGCCAGCAGGTACACTCCCCCTGTATCCAGGGGTCACAGAACTCCCCTTGGTGTTGGTGATTGGCTTACATGGGTGTGGTCTACATTATTTCTGTTCTTTCTCACCTGATTGGCTTTCAAACTAAATGGATTGCCCATGAAAGATTTCTTTCCAAAATTGAATGTAGAGATTAATTTAAACTGTCTTTCTGATCTCGTAGCTAAAACTTGCATCTTTATGTCATATTTTTAAGTGTATTCCAGTTGGTAGCCTTTCAGCTGTACAGTTCTTTCTAGGGATGCTATTGTGTGAGCAATGGAATTTCTGCTGCTTATTCTAAAGCTACCATCAGAACATTTTCTTTGCTAATAAGTTCATATTTGATTTTTAAAAGATTTTTCAGCTAAATCATAGATCCAGAATCTAAACAATCTGCTTGATTAATATTTGTATACTTCAACACCATAAATTTGTTTTTATGTAATTAAACTGGCCCTCTTTCTTCGTCATACCAGCTGTGGAAATAGTTAGGATTACACAGTGTAGATACGGGAGTTAGTGGTAATGGGTAATCAACCAAATCAAATACAACAAAATAGCATAGTGTAATGTCAATTTGATGGTGTCAGATCTCCTTGTGGATACTTCCCTGAGTGTGAAGAGCTCTAGCATGGCATTTCTACTGGTTTCTAGGTCGAGTCACTTTGAAGACACCTAAATAAAGGAGTAAACAGGGAAACTTCTTTTTCCTTTGCCATCGTAGAAAGTCTGCATCACATATCACAAGAGAATGACTTTGGGGTGGTAGAGGGGGAGACAGGGTCTTGCTTTGCAGTCCAGTCCAGGCTGGTCCTGAATTCACTGTGTAGCCCAGGCTGGCCTTGGACATAGCAGTTGTCCTGCCTCAGCCTGACTTGTGCTAGGGTTACATGCATGCACCACCACACCGGGCTTATGTGGTGCTGGGAATTGAACCCAGGGCTTGCCAAACAAGCATTTAACCACTGAGCTGTTCATCCAGTCCCTGTTTTTATCAGGGGGTATATTTTACTTGGTTCATGTGGAAGTCACTCTTGTTTCAAATGTAGGAAATTGTACCAAGCCTGGTGGCACAGGTCTGTAATCCTAGAACTCTGCGAGGCTAAATCAGAAGAATTACAAGTTTGAGCGCAACCTCCACAACGTAGTGACTTAGCAAGACCCTTCCTCCAAATAAAAAATAAAGGGCTGGGAATTTATCTCAGTATGAATTTCCTGGGCACAGTCCTAAGTACCACACACACACATATACACAAAGATATTAAAACATTCTGTTAAATGTGTTGATTTTTAAAGATGTATAAAATGAAAATACTGAGATTTGGGCTTGTTCCTTTTTGGAAAGCTATTATGCTGTAATCAAACACACCTTGGCCATATTTGAAATTTAGTAAAATTTGTTACAGAAAGTCAGTTTTTAAAAATTAGTTATTGCTTTTATTTTTCACTTATTTTAGAATTAAATTAAAGGTGAGGGTTTCTTTTTTTTGCCTTTGAGCCTCTGTCATTTTCATTTTCAGTTTTATATATACTTAAATACTTTTAACAAACAGTCTTATTTCTCCTCAGATGGAAAAGTTTCTGCTGGGAAAAAAAAAAGTTACAACAGTGATACAATGTGTCATGTTAAGAGAAAAAGTTAAATTCTTAATTTTATCCTTTTTAAAGTTAATTTCTGCGTCTTGTCTAAATTATACTTTTTCAAATATGTAGTAGTGTGTTTTTTAACCACTGACTGATTTTAACAACTTCCTAATTTAACTTTTGTGACAGCTTGTAAGTTTTAGATTAATAAACATTTAAAATCATATCTTCTTGGCTGTAAATAAAGTAAGAAGTTTTGAAATTGTCCTTAAATACTGACTACAGTAGGCAGAAGCCCTCACTGGTTCTCTTGGTCTCTTCTGCATTTCGTTATCAGTTCTGCAGAGTCAGAAGATTTGGCAGTGCATTTATACCCAGGAGCTGTTACCATTCAGGGTGTTCTCAGGAGGAAAACTTTGTTAAAAGAGGGCAAAAAACCTACGGTAAGATTTTGGTTTTTTTTTTTTAACACACTTCTAAAAAAACGTGCGAATACCTAAGGCCCTAAAAAGTACTAAACAAATTGGAAATAACTAGCTACAAAGTGAACCTGAAGCAATTTGAAGTGCATTTTCTGCACTATGTCCCTTAAAGTATTATTTCTGCTATATAGATTTCAGCTCAGGTGATAAAGTGCCTAAGTCAAGATACTGCTGTACCTTTCTCTCTCCTCATGCAACCATTATACAGATGGTTTCTTAGAGAAGGTATATTGTGAGGCTGGAAGAATAGCACAGTGGTTAAGAGCACTGGCCTAGCAAGCACAAGGCCCTGACACAGCACCACATAAGCTGAGTTTGGTGGTGCACTGCTCTAATCCTAGCACTCAGGAGGCTGAGGCAGGAGGATTGCTGTGAATTCAGGACCATCTTGGGCTACAAAGTGAAACCCTTTCTCAAAAAAAGAGAGTATATTGTTAAATACTATAGTAATATGTTCAACAAAAATAAAAAACAGAGAACAGGAACCCTAATAACTAGAATTCAGCCAATTTCGTTCCATTAGTTTCTTTACACCTCTGTAATGTGGTTTTGTTTTCCTGTTTAAGAAAAGAAGCAGGCATTAAGTGTCCTCCAGACAGTAACTATATAGAGAACAGTAAATTTCGGGAGCACAGTTTCTCACATGTGACAAGCAAGTGTGTCTTCTCCAATGCAGGTGTTACATTTTGACTACCAAAATCTGGGTTTTATTCTCTTTTTTTAATAACAAAATTTCCCCTTTTTGAAAAAAAAACTTTGATGTATATCCACACTTAAAACTTTTGAAAATATGAGGGCTTCTTCTTAAGAAATAAAAATGGTTTCCACCTAGGTAATTTATACTGCTTACATCACAATAAATCAAAGGCACATATAGTCCGAGCCAACAGGTCATCTTGTGAATGCAGAGCATCCTGTCATTGACACACAACTGTGCCTACTGGTAGCCAGTGTTAGGAATAGAGCAGTGGACAGGATTGCCCTAGTGCTAGCGCTGGCTGCACAAGGCGCTTGCCTCGGGGAAGTTACTGTCCGCGGGGGTAAGTGTCCCTTAAAATAAGGTCAGGAGATGCAGAGTGACCTGCAAAGTGTGACCGCAAGGCGTTTGAGCAGAGATGTGTGAAGAGTTCGAGTTAGCCATGTGAAGGTCTGGAGTACAAGGGACAAGAGGACAGACAGTGTGGTTGAAGAATTGAACCTGGAGGTGGAAAAGATTAAAGTTCAAGACTGTAGTAGTTTGGTGACATACTACTTGTGATATAGAAGAAAAACAGCAACCACGGAAATGAATATAACTGCTGGACTTCGGCACTGAGCTAGTTGACTGTTGGCAGGCGAGTCTTGTCCAAGTGTAGTTTGACATGCTATTAAGCATTCAAGTGGACCTGTCATTTTGGCTCTTGAAAAAAAGTGCAGTTCCTGAGTTCAGGAGGGGCGTGGTGGCCAGGTATTGATTAGCGTACAGAGGAGTTTGCAGTGCCGAGCTGGGCTGGATGCAATGGATTGCAAAGATAGTGTGTATGGAGGATGGGGGGAGCAGCTGGAGCTAGAGGTCTGTGTCCTCGAGAGAATACCATAAGAAGAGCTTAAAGGAGAATTGGGGTACATTTATCTTAAAAGCCTGGCAGCTAAAATACTGATCTGAGGAAGAAGTGTTCAGACAGAAGGTTGTCTATCTGGCAAGGAGTCAGTGGCCAGTGATGAGACAGCAGCTGCCCCAACCTGAAAGGCAGAGTAAGTTTAGTAGAAAGTAGGCAGGAATTAGACACAACCTTGCAAGAAATTATGCTATGAAAAGAAACAGAGTAATCGGGGTGGTATTGAGGCAAAAGAGAGATTTTTAAAACAGGAATACTATTATTGCGGCTTGTATAATACTGGTAAAGAGAAGGAAACAGATGCGGTGGGGAAGGAAGTTACTGCAAAAATAAATGAAGTGTGAAAGAAGAATCTAAAAAAAGAGAGAGAGAGCTGGGTTTGTTTTTAGATAGAATTGGTGTAGCAAGAGGAAAGGATAAACTTGAGGCTGTGCCAGCAGGCACTGCATGGAATTGGCATCGTGAGCACGAGCTGGTTCTCACCAGATTTTGTCTGGTTTTCCCCATGAAATAGCCAGTGATGTCATGGAGGAAGAGGAGTATTCGGACTTTGAGAGGGTGTGAAATAGAGTGACGAGGGAGTGCAGCAGCTGTACAGCAGCGGAAAATAGGACTCCAGTTTGAGATTGGTGATCATAATTTTTTTGCCCAAGACAGCGTCTCTGTCTCTGTAGCTCAGGCTGGTCCTGAAATCACTGTGGAGCCCAGGCTGGCCTTGGTCTCACAGTAGTCCTCCTGTCTCAGCCTCCTGAGTGCTGGGATTACAGGCATGCTTGACAAGGAGTTAGAGTTACCAAAAGAGAGGGCCCGTAGGATGAATGTATTGGGAAGGAAGTGTGCGTGGTTAGACCACAGATCATAGACCAGATCTAAATGAAGGAAAGCAGTGGCAGTACCATATAATATTAAAGAGAGCTGGATTCTTGATGAGGGCAAGAATTATTTGAATGAGCATAGTAGAGTGTATTAGCTGGAATTGATAGGAATATTTGAGGTACAGATTTCAGAAGTGCTACAGCTTCACTCTGTGATTAAGACCATGATGACCAAAGTGAAGAGTGGACCACTGGTACAAATAAGGTAAAGAAGCTGAGAAGCTGGTGACATTTTAATAGTGTATTTGTGCTACTCTTTCCAGGTAGCATCTTGGACAAAATATTGGGCAGCCTTGTGTGGAACACAACTTTTTTACTATGCTGCTAAGTCTCTGAAGGCTACAGAACGCAAACATGTAAGTGTTCTTCCTCCCACTTCCTAGCATTGTTTCAGAGCCTCTTCGTGGTTGTAAATAGTCCTAATGTGGTTTCTGGCTGCTGGTCTGAATACTGTTTTTCTTTGGGTTTTTTTTTTTTTTTTTTTTGGGGGGGGGGGTTGTTGCTTTGTTTTAACTAAGATCATTACAAGGAAGATCTTGGACTAACTTGTGTATTTTGAAGTTTCTCTTTTGAATGCCATAGTTCCATTGCAAATGTCAAAACTGCTTATTATAAACATCAGACTTGGCATCAAAGCTTTCTCAGCCCTAAGTTTCTGCTTCAGAACCTCACAATCATTATTTCTAATAGATAACGTTGGATAGTGTGGTACCAGTGTCTAAAGCACCTTTCATCTGATAAGGTGACCTTCCCAATGGGGAAGAAGGATGGGTAACCATGTTCACCTAAATCTGTTTTCCATGTTTTTTTTTTTAATGCCTGTGATTCAGTTTTTAAAAGGAAGAACAGTTTGCTATGTTACATTATAAAATTTTTATAAGAAAAATTTTATTTCTAAGTCAAGTACTGGGAAAAGAAAAAAATCAAGTGATTTACCCTGATGAGAAAAATTTAGGTACTTTTTCTACTTAAAATGTTCACAGATGACACTGCATAATTTAGATTTGTTTTTATTTTCACAGTCTAAGCCATTTAAAAAGAGGACTTTTTTATTTCAATGAATGTAGGAAATGCCATATGACCACATCACCTTTCTTAGTGGCCGTTGCCACTCTATGCCCTGAGTTTAACAATGATCATTGCTTTCCTTTCCATTAGAGTATTATCAGCTCTGTTTTCCCGAAGAACACATCATTGCTGTTCATGGTGTTAATAGGATGAGGGGAAGGAGGAATTGAACCCAGGCCTGGGACATGCTGCACACCCTATCCTCTGACCCTGAGCTTATGCCTCCAGCCCTGAAATCATGCAGTCTTTACAGCGGGCTTTTCTGCTCACTCCCACTGTGTGAAAGTTGAGCTCTTGCACTGAAGCAGAAGACTGAGTGACTGTGGCAATCCTTTTTATATATATATATATATATATATATATATATATATATATATATATATATATAAAATAGTCAAATTTAAAAGTGAAAGCATGTTCATTGTAAAAAACAATAGTAATAATATGCCCACGTGCCTTAGAAAGTCATATGATTAGTTTCACTGAAACATGGAGTAATTGCCTCTAGTCAGTATTACTGTACTCAAGGGGAAGAAAAAAGTTTTATGTAGTTAAAATAAGGCCTTTATCTTCAGGTATAGAACAAGTAATTATTCACATAGCCACTTTGAGATACTTGTTGGGTGGATATCACTTGACATTTAGAAGTACTAATTTTTTAAGATAAAATACTTTGAGTTTCATTTCTTTTTTCTTAGAGGCCAAATTAGAGAAGTATTGTCTTTTGTTTGATCTTGCTACTAAATACTTACACATACTAATACATTGGAGTTTACAGATAATTATATAAGATTTTTGATAAGTATCTTAAATAGTTTAGAAGTTAAAAGTGTAATGGGTTGTGAGAAATTAAAATTGACTATCAAGGAAATGGACTGTATTTCTCATCATTTCTAGTTGAAACTGTTCAAAAGAGGGTGGAAGGCAGAGAGACAGGCCTATGTCTATTTTCAGTATTAATTTCAGGACTATAAGTGACACAGCACAGAACTTAAAGGAATTTCTTTTTTGTTTTCAAACAAAATGTAAGCTGAAAGAAAATATCTTCTGTTTAAAATGGATGAATATCATTAATAAACACAGTCTTGCTAAAATTTTTAACCTGAATCTTACCATGAGGAAACAATGAGATTTCCTATTGTAGAACACCGTGTGGGATGACCGGCTTAGATTTTCAAAAAGACCAAAATGTAGTAGCTGGGTTAGAAAGAAATAGGGACTGTTCTAGAATAAAAGATAATCAGTGACTAAATGCAGTGTATGTAATGCAGTTGAATCCTGGGAGTTATATATTTTAGTATTCTTTAAAATAGGCTTTTTCTTTCATCTGTGGAAGCAGAGTAAGCTTGGGAGGAGTGGCTGAGGCGAGAGGGCAGACAGTTTAATTATATCTCTCTTTTTAATATTTTAAAAATGAAATCATACTCATTGTTTTAAAATGGTAATTGTATACATTTTACAAAGTACTTTATGCTATGTGGTAATGAGAAAGCAAATATTTTTAAACCTTAAAATATCTGCATATAAAAATTTATAATATGTAAGCCAGGCCTGGTGGCACACAGCTGTAATCTCAGCACTTGGGAGGCTGAGGCAGGAGGATCGCTATGAGTTTGAGGCCAGCCTGGAATACAGAGCAAGACCACGGTTTGGGGCAGTGGGGTGTATCGCCCCAGATGATGACTAATCCTGGGAGAGGTGGGATTCAGCTGGCATGAGACACTACACTCTGTTTTCATCCCTCTGTTTGGGGGGCCTTATATTGCTTGAGTTATTTTTGTTATGAAGCAAAGGTTTTGAGAGTTAGGAAAAAGATATTAGAAAATCATGTCATTACTTTGAAATAAATTACCAGTTGTCAAGTTAGCTGTTCTGTGGTGTCGCCAGTTACATTCTTCATAATACTGAAAATTACTGCATTCTTTGGCTTTTACTTTTATATACTTGTGTTAAAACTTGTTGTTTTAAAACCTTTATATACTCTTGTTGTTAAAACTTATTGTTAGCTTTTACTTTTATATACTCTTGTTGTTGTAAATGTGCTGTGTCCATCCTCTCCCCATTTCTTCTCATTGTGAAACATATAAACTAGGCAGTTGTAGTGTATGTCTACATTTTAAAGCCCAAAAAATAACCCTTGTCTGTACCCTTCACTGGATGTAAGAAAGAAAACATTGCCAGAACTGTCAAAGCTATTCCCGTGGCATCCCTTCCTTGCTCATCAGCTGTCCCCACAGATCATCACTGTCCTGAATTTTGTGTTAATGGGTAACTTGTTTTTCTTTAGTTTTACCATGTGTGCTTTTTTTATACAATATAATTCTGTTGTAGAACTGTACCCGAATGGTTTACATACATATACTAAAACATAAGCCTTTTTTGCTTATCAGAGATTCATTGTTTATCCATATAGCTGCCATTTTTATTCACAGCTGCATAATCTTCCGTCTTATGAGTCTCATAATAAGTAACTAGGAAAAACAACATAGCAGGAATTATCACATTCACTGATGGATCGTGCGCTCTGGAATAGATAGCAGGACAGTTAAGGTGTCTTAGGTACTTCTTCATTATTGTGACAAAATACCCGACATGTGCACATCAAGGGAGGAAAAAATTACTTTAGCTCACAGTTTCAGTAAGTCACAATCAATTCATGGGTGGCCAGCAATAGTGGGAGCACATGGAGGGGCAGAGGTAGAGGCACCTCCTCATGGCATGGAAAACAGGAAGCCAAGTCCCAGAAGGAAGGAAGGAAGTAGCATATATCCTTCCAGGTCCTGTCCCAGGTATCTACCTTAGTAACCTTAGTGCTCCACGCCTTCCAGATTTAAGCTTCTAATCCATCATATGCCTGTAATCTATAATGTACCACACCGCTGTCTTCTACTACATGCCCGTCATATACCCCTCCAGTTTAGGCCCCCACATCCTAACAGTACAGGGTTCCATAGATAATTCAAAACATCCAAATACTTGGACTTTGGGTCCATTCCAGATCCAAACCACCATATAATGTTTGGTGAAGATTTCAAGCTGGGAAGAGTTTGGAAAGTAGGGTGCTGCTTACAGATTGTATATCTAAATGCATTTAGTAGTTAAAGGTCCCAGTCCGACTAGACCAGCCACAAGTCACAAAGCTCATCTCATTAGGATAAAGTGAAAAAAGAGTCCCTATCAGTTAACTTGTGCTCAGAATACTAATTATCTTTGCATCATCTTGTTACCACAGTTCAAATCAACATCAAATAAGAATGTGTCAGTGGTGGGATGGATGGTGATGATGGCTGATGACCCAGAGCATCCAGACCTCTTCCTGCTGACAGATTCTGAAAAGGGTGAGTTCTAATGCCTAGGGCTTAAGGTGGCAGAGGTATACAACTCTTGGTGAGCCAATCCTAGCTTAACTGGAATACTCACCAAGGCAAATATTTCTGTTGTTTTACCTGTTGTAAAGTATTTTTACCACGTAACATGTTTTATTAAACAAATATTTTTAGAGCTTTTTATATTTTTACATATATGGGTATAAGCTTAACAATTGAAATCCTAGGAAAACCCTAAAAGGATAAGCAGGAAAAGAGGAAATCTGAGAATACACAGCTTCTGCTGCTTTAAAAATCTCGGAGAGGGGCTGAAGGAATGGCTCAGTGGTTGAAGCACTTGCTAAGTCAAGCACTAAGTACCCAAGTCTTCTCCAGCACCATATAAGCTAGCCGTGATATTGCTTGCCTGTAATCCCAACACTCGGGAGGCTGAGGCAGAAGGATTGCCGTGAGTCCAGGGTCAGTCTGAGCTCTATAGTGAGTTCAGGACCAGCCTGGGCTACAGAGCGAGACCCTGTCTCTAAATAAATAAATATCTCAGAGAGCTGTCATCTAAGCCCTGCAGTAGGTTGCTGTTTTCAAGTTCTGAAAACTACAGAGTTTTTTTCTTTGAATAATTCTTACTCTGTTACTTTAAATGGTTATATGGTTCAAATTCATTTCTACATTAGTTAAAATATTTTACATACAACATATAGAACATTTGTAATTGGCTGTTGAGCCCAGAAGTCAAACTCCACAAAGTTTGTAAGGTTGATGAGAGAATTGGAGGGTAGTCTGTAGAAGATTGCATCATGCCTCTTTTAGCGGGTACCACAATGCTGGTTAGGAAAGATCCTTGTGATTGCCGATGTTTCGTCATAACTATCAGCTGTTGTGATCTACCGCACAAACAAGGCCAGAAAGAATTCTTGCACGTCAATCCAGAATCCTCCACTGCAGCAGCTCACAACTTAAGTATTGACATTACCGTGATATTTTGATCTCTGTTTGTGTGCTATTTTCTATCAACGAATACTCATATTTTCAAACATTTTAGTGCTTTAAGTTAGAAAAAAAGTGTGCGTTGGATGCAGGAAAGAATTAGTCATACAAAATGGCCTGTTTTGAAACAGATTGATTTGCAAAGTAAGGATTTTCTTTGTAACAATACTGAATCCAAAGCCCTGTTCAAAATGCCAAAGGAATTATCCATAAGATTCATACTTTTAGGATTTTGCTAACAAGTTGTTTTCCCTCAGTCTTACTTACCATGCTTAATAAAACTCTTGAATAAGACTATTTAATAGTCAAAGATTTTATGAAATCTCTAGTATGGTCCTTTTAGGGGGAAGAGGGAATAGATAAGTTATAGTCCTGACCAGCTTAATTATAGTTATGCTTCTGTTCAGACTGGCCTGATGTCTACATCTGAGCTCAACAAACAGAATGCCATTGCCTGACTTACCAAACAGTAAATGAAAACCAATTGCTTCTCAAAGTGTGAAAGTTCTTTGTCAAAACCTTTTAAAAAAAAAAAACTGTACAATGCTTTAATACAGTCTGGCTCTTGAGTCACTAGGTGCCATTAAAAAGAAAAGAGTAGAATCCAGTCTGAATTATGAAATGAAAATTTCAGTTATTGAAAGAGTGCATATATACAAACTTCAGCTTACAGCAGCCTATATAGTGCATGACTTTTCACTGAGTTAATTTCCGTACCTTAATCTTACAGCCATATAAAACACTTTACTATGTGAATTAGTTTGGAAGTTCTGAATACTGAACACAAATGATTTCTAATTTCCTAAAAGAAAAAAAATGTCCTTAGATTTTCAGGTACCCCTCAGCGGAACTGGAAATCTATAATCTTGAGAGTTGTCTTTGTGTAACTAAAATCATAACCAATACTGGCTGTTATGTGATCATCCATTACGTTAGGTTTAAAGCTAATGTTTATGTTTATGTGTTGAAGCATGTAAAATTTTAACATTAACATCATCTAAGTAGTGTTAAGAACCACTATTCTGCAGTTCTTGTGTAGATAAATCTAGAGAAGCCATATGATTTTTATTTTCTCCCTATTTTTATTAATATGTATGTGCAATACACATTGGTTACATATTTCACTTAGATATTTTAAAGAGTGTTTGAGGAGCTGTAATTACTTATTCTAATTTATGAATGTAAAAAGTATCTTGTGAATGCAAGATAGCATGAGACTGTTGCACAGGGAACTCTGTTAGTACGTATAAATCGAGGGTTAAATGCATAGAATTCTGGAGACTTCCAGCCAAGATGGCAACTGAGTAGCAGCACTGCACAGTGTCTCCTCATCAACTCACTTAAAAAGTCAAGAAGAAAGTTAGAAAAAGCATGCTTGGTGTAGCTAGGAAAGAGAGGAGCATCCCCCAAAACTGAAAGGTGACCAGCGGGAGGCCAGAAACTCTGAAGGACCATCGAAACTGGAGGGAGAAAAAAAAATCCCCGCGGTTAAGGAAACAGCAGCAGCTGGCTCCAAACAGCAGGCAGCTGCGGACGGAGGAAAGCGCGCAGGGACCTGAACATCGGATGGACCAGAGCTGGGAGAGGACGGAGCTGGGAGAGAACGGAGCACACAACAACCAGAGAGGAGGCTGCAGGCGGGTCTGAAATCCTGAAGTCACATCGGATGAGGAGGAAAACAGACGACTCGGTGCGGCCCTGTGCTGCCCGTGTCCACAGATCACAAACAAGGTCCAGAGGCCAGAACCTCAGCCCGAGGTAAGCGTGGATCCAGATAAGTGGGAATTATTAGGAGCGGGCGGCCCCAGCCTCAGAAGCGCCAACCCGTGGGTGAGTGTACTACAAACGCAGTGTGGGCTCCCTCTAGAAAAGGCCCCAGGATCCCAGATCAGAAACGGGGCTCAAAAACCATCGCAGACAGTGACGTCAGCAGGAGCCATTTTCTTCACTGCGCACCATAGACAGTCAGAGGTAGCAGAACCATGGGGAAACGTAACAAATCTTATACAAAAAGATCTGACTCCCCAGGGGATGATACAAGGGGTGCCGAAATTGCAGAACTCAAAAATCAGATGGGCATGAGTGATAGTGACTTCTGGGCCCAGATAGCCAGTGAAATAAAGCAGGAATTATTAAAGCAGGAAGCAAAGCAGGAAATAAAACAGACAGAGCAACAGCTACAACAACACTTAGCTAAGCAAAATGCAAGCCTTGAAAAGAAATTAGAGGAGACCAAAGAAGAAATGGGGAAGCATGGTTACAGATCTCCTACAAAAAGACCTGAAATCCCAGGAGATGATATCAGGGTAAATAAAGATGAATATGGCAAAAATGATGACAATTTCTGGGCCCAGAAATTCAATGAATTAAGGTAGGAATTAAAGCAAGAAATAAAACAGACAGCAAAAGAGCTACACCAATACATAGATAAGCAAAAAGCAAGCCTTGAAAAGCAACTAGAGGAGACCAGAGACGAAATATAACAGAAGATAATGAAGACAATACAAGAAATTAGAGAACACAAAAGAGATATAGAAAAATTGAATGCAGATATTCAGGAAATGAAAAACACGCAGGTAATAATAAGCATCCACTTTAAACAACTTCAGAATAGAATGTCAGACCTAGAAAATAAAGTGACTAAGCTGCAACATACAGGCCATGAAGAACACAAGCAAATAAAGAAAGTGAATCATTGCAATGGCTGATAGATGATTCAAGGAGAAACAGCCTCAAAATTATGGGAATCAAGGAGAAGACTGAGGACAAAACAAAAGGCTTAAAGGACATGTTTAATGAAATCATGGAAGAAAATTTCCCAAATCTAAGAAAAGAAATGAACCTGGAACTATTGCAGGCATATAGAACACCAAACAACTTTGATCAGAAGAGATCCTCATCGCGACACGTCATAATTAAAATTCTAGAAACCCAACACAAAGAGAAAATACTAAAAGCGGTAAGAGAAAAACAGAAGGTGACCTACAAAGATAAGCCCATCAGGATAACGGCAGATTTTTCAGTCCAAACCCTAATAGCAAGGAGTTCTTGGAGCAATGTCATCCAAGGAGTAAAAGAATATAAATGCCAGCCAAGACTGATATATCCAGCAAAATTATCTTTTAATTTTAAGGGAGAACTTAAAACTTTCCATGACAGAGACAGCTTAAAGGAATTTGCAGCCACTGAACCAATATTGCAGAAAATACTTAAAGGAAACCTGGAAAGTGAAAGGGAGACCAG